>PVHP010015517.1:0-37317 GCA_004024765.1 Zapus hudsonius
TATTATATATATATATATTATATATTATTATATATATATTATATATATATTATATATAATATATATTATATATATAATATTATATAATATTATATATTATATAGTTTATATATATATAGAAGACTATATATATTATATAGTCATCACATATAAATTAATAGTGAGAAGGTAAACTACTTTTTACTGATTAGTTTTTTTCAACTAACATGTATTCATTTTATAATTAAACCACCAATATGTTCCAACACGTTCCAACATGTTCGAACAGTTTCATGAAGTCTGTACAGTAACGGACCAAACGAACAAGCGCAACACGGTTCAGGGGCATGGCTGGAACATCACTGCTCTAGGCTCCGATGCTGGGGACAGGCATCGGAGCCTAGCATCTCCTCATGCATCCCCAGAGGACTTAGCTGACAGTCACAAAGACAACAGGCCACATGTACAAGTGGGCAGTCATGTCACATTCCAGTGGTTCACAATCCCCGAGGTTCTAATTAGCCTTGGGCTTAACAAAGAAACTTTAGTCCACAGATTTTAAGAGATGGATAGAGCCTACATGAGAAAATAATTTGAAGTGGTAACATAATTGAATATTAAAATGAAACTACCATCTTCACATAGAAACTGGAAAAATTAAGAGTCTATTTTTGTGTGTGTGTGTGGAGTTGTTTGATTGTTCCTGCTCTAGTGATAGCAAGAAGATAGAGGAAAATAAACCTCTAAAATTCCCAAGTAAGCTGCTCAGTAATGGGAGGAGCAGGTCAGTAAAGTTCAGTTATTAAATATTAGATGCATCACTAAAATTTATCTAAAATGATCATTCTGCGAAAGAATGTGCAAGGCATGTAGTCGACGAAGAGTGCGCGATGCACACCGTATCCACAAGTGTTGGCTGTGGAAGAAGGTCAGGTAAAACTCACCTGGCAACGTGCGAGCTGAGCATCAATATAACCTCGAATTTTGAGAAACTAGTGTGAAACTGGTGCTTATGTATTTAATTGTTCAATCGACTGCATTCATGAATTTTCGTGTTTTTCTCCTACGTGGCTCAGCATGAACACCAGATTAGCCAAGGGGAGTTTCGGATTGGGTCTCTGGGGCTGGGAGGGGCCCGGCTTCACCCCAGCCAGCCATGCTGGAGGAACATTCACCAGCAGCTGCAAGAGACCCCGGCATGGACACACACACACACCACAAACACACACACACACAGAAATGAAGATGAAACAGATAAAGCCCTGACTGCAGGCGCTCAGCCGCCCACCAGGGTGTGGAATAAGGGAGGGCAGGGCCGTGTCACAGCCAAGTGCTGTGCCAGGAAGACCTCTCAGAGACCCGTGAGTCCGCAGACCACTGCTCTCTTCTTCTCTTTTCTTCCTCCCCTTCCTCCTCCCCTCTTCTTTCCCTCCTCCCGTTCCTCCTCCCCTTCTTCCTTCTTCCCTTCCTCTTCCTCCCCTTCTTCCTCCTTCCCCTCCTCCTCCTCCCCTCTTTTATTCCCCTCCTCTTTTTCCTTCTCCCCCTCCCCTCCCCTTCTTCCTCTTCTTCTCCTTCTCCTCCTCCTCCTCCTTTTGTTTGTGGTAGGGTCTCACTCTAGCCCTGGAACTCACTGTATGGCCCCAGGCTTGCCTCCAAATCACACGGAACCTCCTAAGGCATTCTCCCAGGCGCTGGGAATAATGGCATGGGACACCATGGCCAGTTCATGTCACATTTTCAATCTCCACTTTTAAAGAATACGTGAGTACATGTTAGCCCGGAGTGACATTTTCTTGTTTGGAAGGACAGTTCATTGAATAGACCACAAGAGGAAAGAAGGCTTCTGGGTAGTAACTAGAGTATTGTCTGCAATCTGAGGGATATTCTGAGCAAAAATGGAGGTAAAAACAGTCTGTTCAGTTTGACCTCACTGTGATAAAAATAAAGACTATATATGTAGCAAATAACGTCACCAAGAGCTGGCCAGATAATCACCTGATGCTTCATCCCTGGGGATTATAGCTCTGCTGTTTTTCATTTATCTATATTACCTAGTAATTCTTACAATAACTACGTATATAGCTTTTGTCATAACTGTAATTTAAACATCTTATTTTAGGGGGTAGGGAAGATGGCTCAACCGTCAAAGGCTCTTGCTTGCAAAGCCTACTGGCCCAGATTCAATCCCCAAGCTGTTCATGTAAGCCAGGTGCAAAAAGTGGTCAAAGTGTCTGGTATTCATGTGCAGAAGCAAGAGGCCCTGCCATACCTCACACATACAAAAATATACACTTACACACACAAATAATTGTTTTTGAGGTATGGTCTCAGTTTAGCCTAGGTTGACCTGGAACTCATTCTGTAGCCCCAGCTGGCCTTGAACTCATGGTGATCCTCCTATCTCAGCCTCCCAAGTGCTGGGATTAAAGGCATGTGCCAGCACACCTGGCATAAATTTTTTTCATTGCTTCTATATTTGAAAGCAAGAAAATGCTACAATTGAATATTTTATTTTATTTGCAAGGGGGGAGAGAGAGATAGAGAGAGAGAGAATAATATGGTCATGTCAGAGCCTCCAGCCACTGCAAAAAAAACTCCAGATGCATGTGCTACTTTGTGCATCTGGCTCTACGTGGGTACTGGAAATCAAACCCAGGTCGTTAGGCTTTGCAGGCAAGCACCCTAACTGCTGAGCCATCTCTCCAGCCCAAGATCAGTTGCTTTAATGACATTAAATGTTTTGCTCAGAACTTAGTATGTGACAAAGATTCACTGCCTACTAGATGAGGGACCTTGTTGTGGTCCTAAGGGACAGAGAAGGCTCCAGAACCACAGGCTCTGTGCAGAGCCCCAAGGAGGAGGAAGCAGTGGGCCTTGACGGGAGCCGCAGCAGGCTCTGTGGGGCTGGACAGACACTCTCCGATGACGCAGGCTAATCTTCCCAAACAAGGTCAATATTTTTTCCTCAGTAATTATCAACAAATAGCTTTCAATTCTGGGTTCGCAAAATGGCTAAAGCAGTTTTATTCTACATATGACTTGGTGATGAATTCATTTTTTTAAAAGACTCAAGAGGAAATGATCCGGCTCATTTGATATCGTGTAATGAAGAGTTGCCAGGGCAACCTCTGTGCTCAATATTTCATTTCCAAGGTGACAGATTTGATACTGATCCAGGAAACTGAAAAGCAAGACAGCAGTGCTCCAACAGAGGAGAGAGCCCATGCGGAAATAAGTCATGAATGGAGCAAAGAGCAGGTGACAAATCAGACACTCTTCTCGACCCCCAGAGACCTGGCCATGTGCAGCCGGGGAGGAGGTTCTCAGAGAAGGGCTAGGAAGGTGGCTCCCTGGGTAAGGCGCGTGCACACACACACACACACACACACACACACACACACACCTCAGTAAGGTGATGTTAGATGCTGTCACACACATACACACACAAGCACACACTCACTCACTTCACAGTAAAGTGACATAAGATGCTTGCACACGCACACAAGCACACTCACACTCACTTCTCAGTAAAGTGATGTAAGATGCTTGCACACGCGTGCACACATGCACACACTCTTCAATAAGGTGGCATAAGATGCTTGCACAGACACACAAGCACACACACTTCTCATTAAAGTGATTTAAGATACTTGCATATGCGCACACACACATGCTTCTCAGTAAAGTGATGTAAGATGCTTGCACACGCACACACTTCTCAGTACAGTGATGTAAGATGCTTGCACACACACTTCTCAGTAAGGTGACATAAGATGTTTGCTTCTCTTTCCAGCTCCAGTCTGTTAATTGTCTACTTTTTTGGAGAACGACAGTTCCCAGTTCCAAAAGGCTATAAGGCTCTGTGTCTAATGAAGCGGGCGATATTCTAGATTATTGCACTGCTCTTCTTCCCATTTCTGAGAGTCTCCTCCAGTCTGAGAAAATATTAGGGAATAAAATATACAAATGCAAGACATTGAAAATTGATTCTCCTAGTTATTTTGGGATATATAATACATTATTTATGACTGAAGTTACATTGCTGTGCAATCACTCTCCAAACCTATTCCTGCTGCCCAAGTCAAGCCTGGTACCCTGGTGTCTTTGATCGACGGCCCCCACTGCCTCCCTCTCCACCCCTCCCACACGGGTGGCCATCACTCCACTCTCCATTACGAGGAGCTCAAAGTGTAGGTAGATGACATGATGGATATGTTACATTGTGAAACAGATACGAAACACCACATTGTTCCCTAGGAAAGTACACACGATGATTTGTCAATCAAAAATAAAAAACCAGGCTGGAGAGATGGCTCAGAGGTTAAGGTTCTTGCCTGTAAAGCTTCACAACCCAGCTTGATTCCCAGAATCCATGTAAAGCAGATGTACAAAGTGGTGCCTGGACTTGGAGTTTGTTTGCAATGGCTAGAAACCCTGACATGCCCATTCATTCATTCATTCATTCTCTCTCTCTCTCTCTCTCTCTCCTTGGAAAAAATTTTAAAAAATTAAAAGTTGGGCTTGAGACATGGCCCAGTGGTTAAGGCGTTTGCCTCCAAAGCCTAATGACCTGGGTTCGATTCCCTAGTACTCACATAAGTCAGCTGCACAAAGTAGTGCATGAATCTGGAACTCGCTTGTAGTGGCTAGAGGCCCTGGTGTTATGCCCACCCCTTCTCTCTCTCTCTCTCTCTCTCTCTCTCTCTCTCTCTCTCTCTCTCTCTCTGCTTGAAAATAAATAATCTTTTAAATATTAAAAAGCTAAACCTTTCCAAAGTGCTGTGGAGGAGAATGTACCAGAGAACAGTTCCCTCCCACCCATTCGCGCTCTTCTGATCAAGAGCAGGTTGCTGGGCGGTGCAACGTCCATGTGTTCGTGCTGAGTTTAATGCAGTCCAGGCGCCGGGACCAGCACCCTCCCCCCTTAGCTTCATTTTCTAAGGCAGAACACTAGAATGTTCTGAGGCTCAGGACCCTCCCTCTAGTTCGTCTGTTTCTTTCCTTCATGATAATCCAGGTGGACTCCTTGGAACACGCTGGTGTTTTCTCTCCGGCTCCCACACCATTTATAGAAACTGTGGACCAAATCCTGCTGCCGCTGTCTGACTTGCATCCTGACAGGCAGATAGAGAGACAGACAGCCCCATTCTGCCCAGCATCACAGCTCCCCACTGGCCGGCACCTACGCCTAGTAGCCAAACCTAAAGCTAACTTTCTCCTGTTCCAAAATCCCTACCATTGTTCAAAGCTCCTTCTTCATGACTGCAACGCCTCCTTCCAGCCTTAATGGCCTCTGGAATGACAAACTTGCTCTTTCCAGGCTACCTGCAGCTCTCCCACAGCCTGGGACCCTCTTCCTCCTCCCTTCATCTTCCTAACTCCTTCTGCCCCCAGTCTAGAGCCTGATGAGGCCAGCCCAAGCTGGGGCACGCCTCTCCTGCAGTCTCACTGTCATGAGAAACTGGCATTTATTTTCCCTGCTCTTCCTCCACAAGACAGGAACTGGGGTCTGGGTAGGAACGTTGGCTGTCCTGTTTGGCATAGTTTTGAGAGTCCAGCAGAGAACACAGTCGTTAGGTAATGTTCGTTGACTCTTCCCATCGCCCTGCAGATAACAAGTTCTCTAGATGCTGGAGACCCTTGGATAACAAAAAGGCATGGTTTTGTATAAACCTGCCCAATTCATTCATCTTCAGATCTCGTATAAGACCTACTATAATGTAAATACTATGTAAGGAGTTGTCCTACTGTACTGAGTAGATAATCGTGGCAAGAAAAAAGTCCATTCATATTCAATGTACAGTTGGTTAAGCCCACAGATGCAGAGGTGCAGACGCCGAGGGCCGCTGACCTTGTTCGGCTTTGCTACACTCAACCTGGAAGCTCCTTTACCCCTGTGGGCACAGGACGACCTCTCTTTGCTCTCCCACCTTTGGAGGGCTGTGTGAAAGAAAAAAGCCATCTGACTTGGGAAGAGAAGAGAGCAGATAAAGGGCGTCATCTCTCTCAAGGTCTCTGTGTCCTTGGTTCCGACCAGGACTCACAGACTTCAACATGGCAGCATCTCCACACGCCCCTCCTGCAGCAAGAAGCTAAAACTGCCAGTCCAACAGAGGCCAATTCTCCTGATTGCAAATGAGAATGGCTAAGAGTTCCATGGTTATGGCCATTCCGAACAACTTCCGTCAATGAGTGAAATATATACATCTCTGGTCTGACTGCACAGAAGCTAAGCACATTAACAAACAGAATAAAAGCACCATGTAATAATAATACGTTGTTAATTTTATGGATGTGTATGTGACATATTTGTGTGTGGGCATGGAGGCTGGAGGACAGCCTTGGGTGTCTTCCTCAGGAACACCACCCACCTTCTGTCGTTCATTGGCCTAGATCTCACCAAGTAGAGTGGTTGGCCAGAGAGCCTCGGGGATCCTCCTGTCTCTCTCCCCCTCCTCAGGGCTGGAATTACAGACTCACACCACCATTTACAGAGATACTGGGAACTGAACTCAGCTCTTCCTGCTTGTAAGCTAAGCACTTTACTGACTAAGCTATCTCCTTGGTCCCTGAAATGGGCTATTTTTATGTTACTTGAACAGAAAATAGAAAGTAGCTCAAGCAGGGACATCTAGACAATCCGATTACCTTATCGAAGACCTTAGAGACAACGTGCTTGTCCAGAATGGGGACGTAAGTGGGGCTGTGGGGCACTGAAGTCTCTGACAAGGCATCCATGAGGGTGAGTTTCTTGGCTACGAGGCCGTGGGTCTGAAGCCAGACTGTCGAGGACATCTCCGAGGAGCTAAGGGTACAAGACGTGCAGTTTAAAAGCTTGCAACTTCTTAGGCAGCAAACAAAAATCCAACAAACGGTCCTCATAAAATTAAAGCATTTACTTGTTATAAACTTGGCTTCCTTCTTGCGTCAACTTTTCTGGTAGCTTGTCATCTAGGCTGTCATTTGTCAGCAGGGTGTTCGTTTCTGTGGAGGGAGATGATGGTTGTACACATTCCTCATATGGGGGGTTGACAGAAAAAGGTAAAAGGATCACACTTGTTCAGTTCAGCCATGATGAGGGCTAATAAGTAGCACATGTCAGAGACCATATCATTTAAGAATGAGAGAGAGAGAGAGAGAGGGAGAGAGAGAGAGAGGCAGATATATATATAGAGAGAGAACAGGCCTCTAGCCATTGTAAATGAAATTCAGATACATGTGCCACCTTGTGCATCTGGCTTTATGTGGGTACTGGGGAATCGAACTAGGCTCCTGAGACTTAGTAGGCAGGTGCCTCAACTGCTGAGCCATCTCCTTAGCCCCCGAGGCCATATCTTGACCTGTCAGAGTTGGTTCTCAGGCAAGATTCATTTGCAATCTACACTGAAGCCCGAGGCCCTGTCATTGTTTGCTTCCCTACCTCACCCCACGTACACTGAGACATCTCTCCACGGACACACCCATTCTCTCACTCTCCAGAAATGTCATATTTAACATGTTCAACCAGAGGGTTAGGGAGACGGCTCCGTAGATGAGGTACTTGCTGTGCAAGTGTGACGACCAGCACCCATGTAACCGGAGAGTGGGTGCAGCAGCTGTTTGCAGTCTCAACATTCAAGAAATAGAGAAAGAGTCCCCCAGGGCAGGACTTGCCAAACTGGAGCGCTCCGGGCTCAAGTGAGAGCCCCGCCCGGGTAACTAAAGAGGAGAGGGCTGGAGAGAGGGCTCAGCAGTTAAAGGGGCCTGCAAGCCTCTGGGCCCAGGTGCGATTCCCCAGGACTCACATAAAGCCAGGTGCACAAGGTGGCACATGCATCTGGAGTTCATTTGCAGTGACAAGAGGCCCTGGTATGCCCATAGTCACTCTCTCTGTCTACCTCTCTCTCTCTCTCTCAAATAAATAAATGAAATATTAAGAAAAAAGATGAACAAAAAAGAATTGGGTTTTATTATTAAAAAAAATAGAGTGACAGAGAAAGACATTTGATGTCAACCACAGGCCTCCACATACGTGCCCACACTCACATGCACCCACGCACACATACACATGCAAAAACAAAAGTTCAACCACAATGCTGTTTAGCAACGGACGCTCAACGCTAGACTCCGTAATTATTGAGAGACTCGATAACATTTTACACGATGCTGCTTTGTTTCATGGTTCCTCAGCGCTCTGGGAAACAAAGGACTCTGCTAGGTGTGATTTAGTGGTAAGTTCAAATCTTGAAATTAATAGTTGAGGTTTTAAATGAATAGCCTTATATAAACTTGGATTTCTAAGTGGAAAAGACTATTTTTCTTCATTAAATGAGCAGCATCTAGAAGGAAGGAAGTTTGGGAATGTTGGTCAAGTGCCTAAGAAATCATGTTGTAGATGACAGATCAACCCTGAAGACTCCCTAGAGACTCAGGAGAGATGGACCAGCTGAAAGCGAGGCAGAGTCCACGCGGGACAGCACTGAAGACAGTGGCTGATTAAGCTAGCTGGACATCTGTCACTCAGGGGCTTCCTACCACTAGGGTACTGTGGGTGTATGTGTTTAGAATTTATTGCCTACTTGAAATATAGAGAACACACTGTAAGATTAAACTTAAAATTCATTATTTGAAAAATAATCATAAATAGTAGTAGAGTGGACAAGTCCTATTTTCCTCATATTTAGCCCCAAAAAGTTGAACAAGTGAACCAGAAAGTGACTCATCAGGTAGAAGGGACAAATGTAAGTCCATATAGAATGTTCACATTTCAAAGCCCAGCATGGTGGGAGGCAAGCATGATGGCCCCTGTGTTTAAACTCTCAGACACAAGGGCCAGAAATGTAGCTCACAAAATCAATCTCCACTGAGACGCGAGAGAGGGCTTCCAAGGGCGTCTCTGAGGAAGCAATCTGGGACATTTTCAAGGTCACCTGCTCCCCTGAAACGCCCCCCCCCAGCTCTTTCAGGAGTCCATCAATGGGCGGAGGGCAAGGGGAAGCGGGGTGGGGACCCTCTTGGCTTGCCTTGGTCCTTCAGAGCCAAGGTCGAGCTGCAGGCACTGGAGAGGCTGTCCTGTTCGCTGCAGCCTGAGCTCTTGACGGGCCACATCTGCCTTCTGAGTTGGCTGGTTTGGGTTGATTCTGTTGATACGGTGGGAAAGGAGTTAAAGGAATCAGGGACAGGAGGAGACGCTTAATTAAACACACCTATTCTGTCAAAAGAAGAATGAGTCTTGGGCTGCGAGATGGTTCAGTGGTTAAGGTGCTTGCCTAAAGAGCCTCGCGACCAGGGTTCGATTCCCCAGCACCCAAGCAAAGCCAGACGCAAAGTGGCACATGCGTCTGGGCCTTGGCACAGCCATTCTCTCTCTCTCTTCTCTATGCCTCTTTCTACTTGCAAATAAATACATTTCTTAAAAAAGAATGAGTCTTTAGTTTTTCATCCCCCAGAGGATACTGTGCCACAACTGAGTGCTCCATAATGGCTGAATTGAAGCTGCGTCCAGATTCACGAGAAGTTTCTTCCCAAGCTCATTCAGGCAGGAGGATGAGGAGTTAAGATTCAGTTTTCTTGTAGTTGTAGGACTGAGGTCCTTGTTTCCCTGAG
This sequence comes from Zapus hudsonius, assembly GCA_004024765.1. NCBI lineage: Eukaryota > Metazoa > Chordata > Mammalia > Rodentia > Dipodidae > Zapus > Zapus hudsonius. Next base: position 9,565 of record PVHP010015517.1, read on the forward strand.
GACTCTCTCATCCCCCTTAGGTGCTACATGCATAACTTCCCACGCGGTGACGCACGGGATTCTGCCGCTCTGGTTTCACCCTCCCTGATGCCCTGTCTGCCACCGGCTGGAGAAAGCTCCTGCCTCTCATGGAAGCTGGTGCTTCTGGCTTTAGCTCAACACAACATAACCATGAGACCTGCAGGGTGTCCAGGCCTCTACCTAGAGTGCTCCCTACCCTCTGCTGGTCCTTTCGACTAGAAAGCAGACAGTTGTCAAACATTGACATTTGGCCTGCACGTGCCTGTGGTATCTTGACTTCTTTCCAAGTGACAGCACAAACATACTGACTGCAACTCTGTTCTGTGTTCCTTACAAGTTATAGACACAAGTGCCACGGCCTTTACGTAAGCGTTGGTGAAAGAACTGTGCCCTTGTTCCCAACAACAGCCTCATCCCGTCCCACAAGAAGTTAGATAATAGAACCGATGACTAGCTGGGAATCTCTGAATCGTCTTTTCTTTTCTTAATCGAATAGTGATGCCAACGGTGTCCATGACTGGAGACGGGGGTGAGTTGTGTGATACTCTTTGCTTTCCTGAGCAGCCAGAGGAAGAGCCCTATCTTGGATGACTGTGTAGCCATGAGTTAGAAAATACAAATCTGACTGGGAGTTATCAATGAGCACACACACAATCAATGAACCACGTAATAGAATGGTCCTCCTGCGGCTGGCCACACTGGCGGGCTAACCCTAACCCTTGACCAAACACATCATTCAGAGACAGATACTCAGTTGCGCCAAAGTGAAATTTAGTTTCCAAAGTTTCCTTTGGAAACACACCTGCACTCGTCCCTCGTCCTGGAAACATTGCATCAAAACACTTACCTGGCAGTGGTCCCTCGCCACACCGCTCCATTCTCCTCCATTTAAAAATGGAGGCAGAATAAAAACTTAGCAATGGCTCTCTGCCAACAGCTAGGATCCCAGATCTAATTGAAATGATGAAAGTGGTAACAATCATGAAGGCATTGAGAGAAGTGTCAAATAGCGGCTCCAGCAAAACTCAAGGTTTTCTGGGGGCAGAGCTCGTGGAAGACTACTCAGCAATAAAAACAAGTGACCCATTGCTACATGCAATAAACTCAGATGAACTTCCAGAAAGTTCTGTTGATTGAAAAGAGCCACTCTCAAAGGTCATGTGCCGTGATTCCACTTACATCATATTCTTGAGAGGTAACGTTGTGATGCCAGGGAGGTGAGTGTGGTAACAGAGGGCAACCTGAGGACCCTCACGTGATGAGCTTCTGAATCTTCAGGGTGGTGGTGACAACATGGATATGGACATGTAATCAAGCTGTGTAAACACACACACACACACACACACACACACACACACACACACACACACGAGCACAAGTGAAGCAGGGATCATGGAAGTAACCCTTTGGGGTGCCCCAATGCCACATCTCCTTTGGTACGCATCAACGTTACCATCCTACCTTTGTGGTATTAGAATCTGATTTTGTGAGATGTTACTGTTGCCTAAGTCTACGATCTCATGTGAATGCACAATCACCCTAATAGAAAATTCGGTTTAAAAGAGGCTGAGGGCTTGCGCAGCATTAGAAAAGCCCTAGGTTTGATTTTCAGCCCAACAAAAACAACAAAGAAAACCCTAAAGGTTTAGGGTTATGAGATAAACACGGCGGGGGTTGGATTTAGTCTGTCTCACCCAAGGAAAACCAGTGAAGAGTCGAGCTGGTTTCGTGCTCGGATACCTGCATGGAGGGCTTTCTTTTTCGGTCGCTTTTCCCCCAAAAGGTCCCTTGGTACTTTCAACATATTTAGGGGTGAGGTGACCAGCAATTCAGCGTCACAATGAAGCTTCTCACGGTTTCCTGGAGTTGAGCCCATGGAGAAGATTTCCTTTTGATGCCTGCTTTCATTTAGGTGCAGAAAACAGTGGACAAAAAGAAAGTTTCCATTAAGAGGGAAGAGGCAGGTCAACACGCTTATGCTGAACAATACAAAAGTGAGGGGCACTCCCAGCCTGCCCTGCCGGGAGGATATCTTCTTTTTTTCAAACATTTTATTTATTCATTTTCTAGCAGAAAGATACAGAGAGTGAGAAAGAGAGACAGCACCAAGGCCACACCTTGTGGGTCTGGCTTATGTGGGTCCTGGGGAATTGAACCCGGGCCTTAGGCACTAGAGGCAAGTGCCTTAACCGCTGAGCCATCTCTCCAGCCCAGGAGGAAATCTTTTTAATGAAAAGTAATGGCAAATGTGGAATGGAAAAATTAAAATACATGTATGAGGCTGGGCTCGTGCTCATAAGCCTAGCACTGCAGAGGCTTGGGCTAGTCAGACTGCTGAGAGTTCAAGGCCAGCCTGAGCTACAGAGTGAGTTTTAGGTCAGCCTGGGTTAGAATGAGACCCTGCCTAAGAAAGAAAGAAAGAAAGAAAGAGAGAGAGAGAGAGAGAGAGAGAGAGAGAGAGAGAGATACATGTGTTATCCAGTTTCTTCTTCATCAAAAGCATTTCTATGGGCTGGGTTCATGGACATAGAGGAGAGTCAGGGGTCCAGTTCTGGAGTCAGATGACGTGGCTGCCATCACAGAGCCCCTCTGCCCTGGATGTGTCACCTTCCTGATTTCCACAGAAAGCCGCACCCGCACACGATGACACGGGACGTGGGGAAGACTGACGGGAGCCCTGTGGACGTGCAGGCATTACAGAAACCCACCTAACCCAAGTGTCATGAGCAAGCTCTAGAGCGCTGGGGAAGGGACGTTCCTGCCTGGGAGGGAGTTCGACCCTGATCCACTCGTGCACCCCCCACACGTGCAGCCCAGTTCTCTGGGGGGCAGGCTTCCTTCCCAATAGATGCTTCAGACAAGATCTGGAGGCTGCTGAGTGGGGGAATTAATTTCTAATGCTTTTATGTAAAAGGAAGAACAGGGCCCTCTGCGTCCAGCGAACAAAGCGCTGATCCCTCCTCGCCTCGTCAGAGCTCTTATCATGCCAGGGACACCTCGCTGAAGCCCCTCAGCTAGCCTGTCACCACCACCATTCCCACACCGCAGAAGAGAAGAGGAAACCACCTGAGTCCATAAGCTGGTCCTTTGAGCCCACACATACACACTGTACACACACACACACACACACACACACACACACAAGAATAAAACCCGAAACCAGGGCTTCCTTCACTGCACAAAGAGCCAACAACAGTTAGCTGACCAATTCAACTTCGAGCAACACCTTTTCTTTTGGGTCTGTTGGTCCTGAGAGTATAAATTCGTTTTAGCAGAGGAAGACAGTTAAGGAGTTACTGGCTGAGAGTAGGAGTAGGTAAGTTGTACTTAAATATGCTTGTTCATTTGATTTCAGTTTGGGGGTTAAATTTACCAAGTTAAAACGACATGTGTGCTTTCCGTAGTTATAAAAAAAAAATTCCTTCAAAATCTCATCGTAAGATGCACCACTGGAAAACTGACGTCATACTTTAATGCTGTGAGGTGGTGCCCAGCCCGTATTCACGCTTAATTTGCTAACAGGAAGGCTGAATTTTGATGAACAGGAAACTCCAATTCACATGTATTTTCCATCTTCCTGTTTTGCCATCACTCTTGTAATGAAAATGACATTCTCCTCCTGGCAGGGGAGATCGGGACACTTGGACATCTACACCAACGACCTTCGGTCATTTAATAAGACTTGACACAGTACCTGAGTGTTAGGAGCAGGTTTGACTTTTGATTAAATTACTAATGAGAAACCTAACACAGGTTGGAGACAGACTGAGAAATTATCTACTTTAATCCTACAACCACAGCCTCCACTTGCAGATGAGGACACTGAGAACCCAGTAATGTAAGGGAAGGTCACAAAGAAAGAAGCCCAGACCCGAGCCGCTGTCTCCTTCAGCGCTCGGCACTCTGTCACTGCTGGGGTCGGGCCAGGCTGGGAAAGAATATGAAATGCCTCCTTAAGACTCAGTTACTACATGATGAATTCTCCTTCCTTACAAACAATCCTCACATGGTCACACTACACGGGTCTCTCACTAAATCTGTAGGGCCTTTCTGGAAGGAGTGTCTGCGGGGACCCCAGCGAGGGAGAGGACAGGTCCCGCCAGCTTACTTGCTGTCTCCTGCCTTCTCGGCATTGTACCACCAGTCCATGATCAAGGACTCCGAGTAGAGGCTTTGCATCTTCTCCAGGTCGCTGAAGCCCTGCTGCACTTCCTCAAGCAAGAGGCTCAGGTCCTCATCCTGCTGCAATGACAAGAGGAACACCGTGAGCCTGGGGACGAGCTCCGACTCCAACATCCAAAGAGAACACAGCTGCACAGGCAAAGAAGCCTCCCGGGACTCTTGTTTTGAATATTTTATTTATTAATACGGAGAGAGACAGAATAGCCTCTTGATGCTGCAAACAAACTCCAAATGCAGGTGCTGCTTTGTGCATCTGACTTTCCGTGAGCACCGACGAATGGAATCCGACAGGCAGGCTTTGCTCAGTGCTTTCCTCTGCCCCTTGTGTGCTTCGTTTATGACGCCATTTGAATCATCGTTATGGACATAGGACTCATGTAGTAAATGGAGCATGGGCAAAGGAGACCACTTGAATCGGTTCAACGGGTATAACAAAGGTAAACGTGGGCTCCTGCCCGCACCTCCTTTCCTAGGTTCCCAAGGCTCCACTCATCAGCATCCTGCCGCTACATATTAGTCTGAATTTTCTACACATGAAAACACACATGGAATACTTTTGCCTCCTGTGGTTGTCTTCACTCACAGAATTATGTGGAGGGCTGAGGAGATGGCTTACCATTTAAGCATGAGGGCCTGGGAGGGCCTGAGACCGCTCAAGTTCAAATCCCCCAGAGCCCATACACAAGACTGGGTTTGGATGTGCATGTCTGTAACCCAAGTGCACAGGGGTGAAGACAGGAGAGCTGCTGGAGCTTGCTGACGAGAAGACAGAGCTCCAGGTCGAGGGAGACTTCATTCAAGGAAGTACCCACTGAGTGACAGAGAAGGGAATGGGAAGGTTTCCTGTGGCCACCGCAGAAACACGTGCATACACCACACGAAACACACCACACATCTTCTACACACACACACAGTTATTTTGAAATTCACTCATGCTATAGTGTGAATCAGCAGTTCGTTTCATCACTGAATAGTATTCTACCGTCTAATACATATCTGAATGTATTCACCCACGTTGATGGTGAGCTGAGCTATTTCCAGGTTTGGATTTATTATAAATAAAGTTACAAATATCTGTGTACACGTCATTGCATGGACATGTGCTTCCATTTCTCTTGGGAAAACAAGTGGCATTGTTGGATATATATGATGTCAGAGCTTTGGAGAAACTGTTTTCCAAAATGGTTGTACCTGACACTCTCACAGGGAATGTGTGAGGATTCCAGTCTTCCATCTCTGCAAACACTTCTGTAATCGGTCACTGGAATTTCATCACTTTGGCATTCACCCCTGGCTTCACTGTGTGCTGACCACGTTGAGCATCTCATTAGGTTATCTTTGACTGTATATATATTCTTGTTTTGGTTTAGGATTTTGCTGTAAGACCCCAGGCTGGCCTTGAACTCACAATCCTTTGCCCCTGCCTCCCAAGTACAGGAATTACAGGTATGAGCCACAAAGCCCAGTCCAGGTATAAATCCTGTTTTGGAAAGATGTTTGGTGAAATCTTTTGCATTCTGAATTTCCTTATTATTGAGTTTTGAGAAACCTTTGTATATTCTAGATATGTCTTTTATGAGATAGAGAATTTGATACTATTTTCTCTCAGTTTATGGTTTTTTATGATTGTAGCATTATCTTTTAAAAGCTTTTAACTTTAGTTGATTCCAATTTATTCTTCTATGGATTATTCATATTATGTGTATTTAAAAATTTTTTTTGAAGTAGGGTCTCACTCTAGCCCAGGCTGACCTGGAACCTACCCTGTCCTCCTGCCCTGCCTCGGGAGCCAACTCTCCAGCTCCTGCAATTCATTTTGCAGATTTACTCTTGTAACTAACAGTCTTCCTAAATCCAACTATCATTTCCAGTAGCTTCTTTGTATATCCCTTTAAATGCGCTACAGAGAGAACCATGCTGAATGAAAGCAAAGGTAATTTTACTTCTTTTTTGTTCAGGATGCCTTGTTTTTCTGTGTGTTTTTGTTGTGCTCAGAAGAAGCTTCATCACAGTGCTGAACAAGAGCAGTGAGAACAGCCAGCCTTGTCATTTTCCTGATATTAGGAGGAAACAAATCATCTTTTGCTATTAAAGTATGACACTAGCTACAGATGTTCTAAAAGCCATCTATCAAAGGGAGTCCATTCTGTCTATTCAAACTGTGTCAAAGACACATTAGAACTTATTTGTTGAATTTGGCAAAAAAAATTCTGTTCAAAATGAGATAAGAGTTTTTTTTAAAAAAGAAATGAGTTGTTAATATGGTGAGTTGTGTATTGATTTTAATATGTTAAAATGGCCTTGCATTTTTGGGATAAATCCAATGTAGCCATGATACGTTGGGATTTTGTATATATTGTTGATTTTTGTTCAGTTTTGTTTAGAATTTTTTGCACCATATTAGCCTACAAACTAATTTTTATAACAACTTTGTGAGGTTGTGTTATCACAGAACGAGTTGAGAAGTGTTGTCCTTTCTCATTTCTAGAAGGGCCCATGTACATTGGTTTTCAGGGCAGAGGCTCTGAGCTATACCCCTAGCCCTAGAGCTGCCGTTACTTCTCCTTAAATGATCCTTTGTGGAGTCACTGGAATTAAATTATGAATTAATTTCTTTAATATATGGGGCTAATTACATCTTATGTGTGAGGCGAATGGGAAAATCCCTCGCTACGGAAACAACTTTCATCTTATGTGAATAAAATTTTTCATTTTCTTCTTTTAAAATATTTTATTTGTTTATTTGTTTATTTGAGAGTGAGAGAGCAAGAGGCAGACAGAGAGAATGGGCACACCAGGGCCTCCAGCCACTGTAAACCAACTCCAGATTCACGTGCCACCTTGTGCATCTGGCACACGGGCACTGGGGAATCAAACTTGGGTCCTTCTGCTTTGCGGACAAACATCTTAATTGCTAAGCTATCTCTGCAGCCCTAAGTTTTCATTTTCTGAAATTTATGCCAGCCGGGTCATACAGCAACAAAATGTTTTGTTTCCATGGAAACTGCCAACCTGCTCTCCAGAGCATGTGATCCATTTTCTCCTTATCCTGTCTGCACTCCGTTACATCACTGCTTTTCCTTTCGGCCATTGGGACAGTCGTGCAGGTTGTCTTATCCGCCGCCTCTACATCCTCCTCTGTACAATGCAGCACGCATTTGGCCTATTTTCCAACTGGATGGCTTTTGGCTTGTTTTGTTTCGGGGTCAGTGGAAATTGGCCTTGCACCATTTTCCTACATCCCAGCCCTCACTCTACTTTTGATTTGGAGAAAGTTCTTGTTAAGTTGCCAAGGCAGGCCTTGGATTGGTAATCCCAAGCAGCTGGGATTACTGGCCTGTGTCACAAGGCCCAGCTCCTTCCTAGAAGATTTTTTCTTTATCCAGTTTTCTTAAAAATATTTATTTATTGACTTGAGAGGGAAAGAGAGGAAGGGAGGGAGGGAGAGAGGGAGGGAGGGAGAATGGGTGCACCAGGGCCTCTGGCCACAGCAAATTTGCACAAATGCCACCTGTACATCTGGCTTTATGTGGATACTGAGGAGTCAAACCCAGGTCCTTGGGCTTTGCAGACAAGCACCTTAACCAATGAGCCATCTCTCCAGCCTTTCTTCTTTACTTTCATACTTTACATTTAGATTCGCTATCCATTTTGCATTAATATTTGCACTAAGTTCATTATTTTGCTGAGGGAAGTTCAATTGCTCTGATGACTGATCAAACATTCTTCTGGGCGCCAGTGCTACTGTGCTTCTCGGTGGTTTCTCGGCTTCTCTGCCCCAAGCCCGCATCTTAGCTAGTGCGGCTGCACAGCACACCTTTGCGTCAGGTGCCCTGCTCTCCTCCTCATAGACGCTCCTGTTTCTTTATACGCCTGCTCATATTTGATTGCATGCTGAGCATTGTAGGTATTTTTGTTTTCTTATCATTATTTTAGGTGCAGTTAATTACTTGAAACTAATTTGATCCTTTAATATCCTTGAAGATTTAAACTACTGCGGCAAGACTTTCTGTACATCCTACCAAGTTCTCACAGGGCTGCCGGCTTCCCCATTCCCCTGCTCTCTGGCCCAGGCCATCTCTCTGGTCATCACCAACACTCAGGTGTTGATCAGATCTCTGACTTGTCTTGGTTACCACCACCCCTGCCCCAAAATCTGGGGTTCAAAGTCCCCCTTCAGGGCATACAACAAGGGGAAATACACTTCTCTCAAGTCAAACCCCAGAGCTTTAATTTACTCTCTCCTTTTTGTAAAGTTCAAATGAATGTCACCCCCCCCCGCCCTCCCTCAGAGCATCAGGCTCTTACCTGAACAGCCTCCAGAGGAATGGGATCCTTGCAACCAAAATGATACGAATGGAACTCTCCCCCGGTCAGAGAAGCAAGCTCCTTCAAGAATGCAGTTGCAGTCTCATCATTGTAACAGAAGGAGATGGCATGAATGGGAATTTTCTGAAACAGTTTGACTTGTTCTAACACCATTTCAGGAGGCTGTAATGATATGAAAGAAGAGGTGAAAACAGAGAGAGAAGAGAGAGAAAATCTGATATTAAAACCCTTGGTATCTGCCATCGATGGCCAAATTCTGAAACAGAAATTCTTTGTACAGTGGTGAGATCTTTGTGAGTGTGTTGATCCAATACGAGAAGCAAACTGAGAGCTAGAGCCACTTCCAGCATCACGATGTGTAGCCAGAGCTCCCTCCCTCCCTCCCTTCCTCTTTCCCTCCCTTCTTCCCTCCCTCCCTCCCTCCAAGACAAAGAGCAAACCAGAGAACAAGAGAGCAGGAACCTGGTTCTCCTTGCTACCTTGAGGAGGTCTGTTGAGTGCCTTCTTCCCAAACCCCAGCCCTCACAAAGCCCATGACAGACTTTATCTATTGCTTTTTAAAAATGTATTTATTTGCAAGGAGAGAGAGAATGGGTATGCCAGGGCCTCTAGCCACTGCAAATGAACTCCAGATGCATGTGTCACTTTGCGTATCTGGCTTCACGTGGGTAGTGGGGAATCAAACCTGGGTTGCTAGGCTTTGCAGGCAAGTGCCTTAGCCACTGCACTATCACTCCAGCCCTTTATCTATTACTTTTTGTTTAGAATGGTGAGGATGGCATCATCTCACCCATTGCCTTGATTCCAGCCAGCTGAAGCCCTGGCCTGGGCTCCTCCCAGCAGAGGCCCTCCAGTGTCCACGCCCACCAAAAGGACACCTGTGAAGGTGACTCTAGTTCCATTTTAATGAAGATGGCCTTTCTAGAACTTCTGTAACTGGAGAACCTTAAAGACCTGTGTTGCTTTTTAATACTAGCTTGACCTTTTAATAAACAATAACTTGATGTCCATGAATCTAGAATAGTCTCCATGTGTTCTTCCAAGTAGAATTCTGCTGAAAATTTGAATAACATTGACCTTACATATTCAGCTCCTTCAAAGTTGGTGAAATTTGAAAAACACATAGTTTGAGTTGTACTTCTTAATATATTTTATACCAAACCCAAATATCTGATTTGCATTTGTTTTATTGAGAGAGTCTGAGGGATAATAAAAAAATAAATATATGTGTGAAAAAGCAGATACAAATATAAAACTTTAAAAGATTTTCTGAGTTATGTTTGGATAGCTCACATACTTCTGGCCTTAGTTCAAGTTGCCCGCAGGCTTTCTGAGGACCCAGAGAACCTACACAGGGAGAGTCTCAGCCCTTGAAAGCCCATGACATTCTGCAGATGGAAACCTTCTCAGCAGTCTCCTGGCATAACTTTGGATGCCTTCCTTGGGGAGTTACATAGAGTATTTATCAAGAGGCATACTTTCGGGCTGGAGACATGGCTCAGTGGTTAAGATGCTTGCCTGCAAAGCCTGACAACCTGGGTTCAATTCCCCGCTATGCACCTGAAGCCAGATGCACCAAGTGATGCATGCATCTGGAGTTTGTTTGCAGCAGCTGGAGGCCCTGGTGTGCCCATTCTCTCTGTGTGTCTCTGTCTCTCTTTCTGTCCTGCTTTGCTTGCAAATAAAATTAAGTGACTTATATTTTGAAAAAAATCAATATCTTTTAAAGTCAAAATGACATAGCAGGTTCTAGACCATCCAGGGCTTTTAGGTAGACTCTGTCTCAAAACAAAAGCATCAGAGTCTAGAGAGTCGGCTCCATGGGGAGAGCGCTTGCCATGCAGGCTGAGGAGCTGAGGTATTCCTGTAGCCCAGTCCTGCGGTGGGAGGAGACAGAAGAATCACCGGGCCTGTTGCTCTGCCAAATTGAAAACTGGCAATTCCAGGGTCACTGAAGAGACTGTTCTTCAACATGAAAGAGCAGTGGCAGAGGATAAGCTAACTCTGGCAGGTGCACAGGTTACAGGTGCACAGGTTACATGCAACTGCATACACATGCATACACCATACATACAAGCCACACACAAAAACAGGCAAACAGGGCTGGAGAGATGGCTAAGTGGTTACAGTGCTTGCCTCCAACACCAAACAAAACGGGTTCTACCTCCCAGTACCCACATAAAGCCAGATACACAAAGTGTTGTATGTGTCTGCAATTTGTTTTCAGTGGCAAGAGGTCCTGGCATATCTATATCTCCCCCACTGCTTGCAAATAAATTATATATATATATGTATACATATATATATATATATGTCCAACAATGACCTCTGCTAAAGCTGGCCTGGGCAGAGGCCCTCCAGTGTCCACACCCACCAAAAGGACACCTGTGTAAGGTGACCCTGGTTCCATTTTAATGAAGATGGCCTTTCTAGAGCTTCTGTAACTGGAGAATTTTAAAGACCTATATATAATTATATATATATATTTATTTATTTATTTACAAGGAGAGAGAGAGAGAGAATGAATATGGGTATGCCAGGGCCTCCAGCTGCTGCATAGAACTCCCTGTCCATCTGACTTTATGTAGGTACTGGAGAATCGAATCCTGGTTGTTAGGCTTTGTAAACAAGCATCTTAACTGCTGAGCCAACTCTCCAGCCCCAGATAAATAAAATATTTTCAAAAGCTTTAAAAACAAGCAAAAGTCCCACAACAGCAATAACAAAATAGTTTACTAAAATGGAAAAGACCACCTCACCACAAGACTCTCAAGTTGGAACCTCTGGCCTACATCTTTCCCAAACCCACCCAGCCTCATCGTTTTGGAGGGCTACTGGACATCCATGCATCACAGCACCCCCAAATCTTCTCCCTATTTCCTGTCGGTGCCAATCGCCATCCGCCAGAAGCAGGCTCGCCCTCGCTTTCCTGGCTCCCACACTGCGCACTGAGGCCTGCCGCTGTCTGAGGCTAGACCCTTGCCAGCACTTGTCACGGTTCTAGAGATAGCATGTTGCTAAACCATGGGTGGGTGGGAGGATCTGCTCTCGGAGAGGTCCCCAAGGTGCTGATGCCTCCCATCCATTCAACAAACACAATCTCCCTGCACCCAGCTTCCTCTCCTCAGGTTTGGCATCGACCCAGGACCACCTCACTCCCACGTAGGTCCACACCACTGTGCCTTTGGCTCAGGACACACAGGTCTCTATGTTCAAAGAACTGCTTCTCTTTTTTCCAGACCCAGCTCTTTTGTGTCCTCACCAGAGGACCTTGCCTGGTTCTCTGTCCATCCTGGATAGCACACTGTGTCCCAGACATGCGCAGGCGACCGGATCCCTGGACAGTGTCAGAGTTAACTACGCACCAAGCACATGGCCCTAAGTGTAAACTTCCCCACGGTCTAGTCTCAAACCATGCAGGGAACAAAAGAGACACACAATAAACTACTTCTGAATAGAAACGCAGTGAAATTGATGGGAAACCATTCAAAATTCACCTTCACTAAGGCACTAGCTCTCTACCGTCAATTTAATGCTGTGGCAAAATTCAGTTGCTTCAGTCTTTAGTCCCTGACCTGCCTTAGCAGTTGATCGACATTGTGCTGGTCTGGCAGATCCTCGTGTTTACTCAATGCCTGGAGTTCTTGTCTCTCATTCACAAAGCTAAAAAGAAGCTGAACAGACTCCTCTAATACGTCTCAGAGATTTTTCAGCCAGGCGAAACAAAACAAAGAACATTTCACTCGAAAGGCATGCTTTTGTTTAAATGGAGAATGAGCTAAAACCAAGGACATGGCCCAGTGACATGTTTAGATTGTGTCCTCAAAGGAAAGAAATGTAAGCAAGCTCCACGGTCTTGAGTTTGTACTAAAACACAAAGCAGTCTTCAATGGCAGGCGGACATCTCCTCTCCAGGGGCTACGATTATGTCTCACATTAAACAGAAAACACTTACCTCTCCTTCGATGCCCCTTGGAGTTATGGAAGACAAATTCCTCCGTGTCTTTTCTCACCTCAGTTTTGGATCCCTAAACTCAGTACGAAGTAGCTCTCACCGTGTGTGTGTGTGTGTGTGTGTGTGTGTGTGTGTGTGTGTGTGTGTGTGAATCAAACCTACGGGACTCTTAACCACTTAGGCAAGCACTCTACCCCCAAGCTATATCCTTAGCCCTTTTTTATAGGTTTTAAAAATTTTGAGACAGGGTCTTGGTAAGTTGCCCAGTCAGGCTTTGAACTTGCAACCTGTAATCCTACTGCTTCAGCCTCTCAAGCAACTCAAATTCCAGGCTTGACTCTCCGAGGTTGGCTTCTCCACAGATCCCAGGCCTCTCAACATTCCCTGTCAGAGTAATGGACTCCTTCTCTGTTCCCAGGGTTAACAGGTACCTGATCAGGTCTCCCATCTGTCAGAAGGTAGATTACTTGTGTTTCTTTATCGGAAAAAGCAAGATTTAGGGCATTTAAGGTGTTTGTGGAACTTCCAACCTACAAAAAGAGAGAGAGAGAGAGAGAGAGAGAGTCAAAAGAAATCTCACAAGCAGTGAAATTTATTTTCTGTTCATCCCCCAAATTGAGGCAAAAACCAAATTTCATTAAGAAAATAACTTAAGCTCGGTGACTCCAAGAAACTAAATCCTGGGCTGGAGAGATGGCTCAGCGCTTAAGGCACTTGCCTCTAGTGCCTAAGGCCTCAGGTTCAATTACCCAGTTCCCACATAAGCCAGACCCATTAGGTGGTGGCCCTGGTTCTCTCTCTCTCTCTCTCTCTCTCTCTCTCTCTCTCTCTCTCTGCTTGAAAATTAATAAATAAAATATTTAAAAAAAAAAAAAAAAAAGAAACTAAATCCTAGGTGTGCAAATCTCTAGCCAGGCAGTTCAAGTGCTGCGAGCAAGCAGAACTGTGGGTTTCCTGTCCTGATGACGGAGGCGTTAATGTAATTTGATCTGTGTATTTCTGTGTGAGCCACTAACCCCGCTGAGGCTCACTTAGCTGTCAACGCGCAGACTGAATACACCCTGGCTGGACTGTGCTTGCTTCAAACCAGGGCTTCTTCATTACAGCCAACACTCGGCGAACACGAGGGTGGCACCACTGACAACCCACGGATGTACACAGGCAGAAGCAGGGACAACCTGACTCCATGCCGGTCGCAGTAAGGTGCATATTTCCAAGTGTGCCGACATACCATTGGGTCTTCCGTGCTCTAAAGGGTTAAGGACTTACGGACTCTAAGTGTCCTCTTTATATATGATGGGAAAATTAACAAATGCCATCGGCAGTCTGTATCCTTGGGTTATAAGTCCATGAGATTCAACCACCCAAGGCAAAAACAGTATTTGCAAAGAAAGCTGCATTGAAACTGAGTATGTAGAACCTTTTTTCTCATCACTAGTCCCTAAATACAACAATATACTAACTATGCTAAGTAGGAGAAGGAACTTAAGGTGATTTTACACACACAGAAGATGTACGTAGTTGATATGCAAATTCTGCTCAAATTTATACAAGCAACATCAGACTTTGTATCCATGGGATGGAAGGTCCTGGAAGGAATTCTCCATGGATACCAATGAACAACTCTGATATCAATCAGTCAGAATTAACCAAAGAGAGTAAGTTAGGGCTTGTTCTCTCCTACATGCAGTCATAATAACACCATCCATAATTCTTCACGTAAAAAAAAAAGAAAGAATTGGGCCAGGAAGACAGCTCAGTGGATAAAGGTACTTGCTTGCAAAGTCTGCTGGCCTAGGTCTCCTTCCCCAGGACTCTCGTGTAAGGGGGCGCACGCATTTGGAGTGGCAGGAGACTTATATACATTCTCTCTCTCTCTCTGTCTCTCTCTCTCTCTCTCTCTTTCTCACAAATAAAGATATAAGAATGTTTTTAAAAGATATATACTTTGTATAACAAAGGAAATTAATGATAGATTTTAATCAGTATCTTGAATCATCTTAAGTAATTATAAATTAGAAAATCTCCTGCATCAACAGGGAACAGGATGGAATCTCAGATATATGCAGATTTATTATAATGTGCTTTCCTTAATACACAAAAATGATCCTTACCAAGCTACCTCTAATCATCTCTAGCAGTAAGAATATACAGGACTGCAAGGTTTCCATAAACCTTCCTAAGCCCTAAGCCTTCCCTCTCGCCTCAGACCCAGGGCATCAGTTTAACTTCAGCTGCAAGTTAGAAAAACAACCGGGATTGATTTGAGCAGGAAGGAACGTGTGTAAGGGGCGCTGGGCGGGCTGACAACATGACCATCCGCAGGGAAAGCTGGCTTAGGACCTCACACTGGGAGCAAAGCCCTCCCTCCCGCTGCAGGCCTGGCAGGGGCCCCACTGTGGCACCACGTGCTGTGTGTGGCTGGCCTCACCAAAACTGGAGCAGTCAGACACGAGATGGACAGTGAACTGCCTCTGCCTCCTCAGAAGCTGTCATTCTCCTGAGAATGAGATCCTGAGAGGTTGTGCTCAGGTTATACACCGGGATCGCACAGACCCAGCCTGAAGAGTGACCAGAACCAAGACGACGACGAGGAGACTGAAGCTGCCGATCGCCCATAACAGATGTAAATCCACCCAAGATGCCTTGGGTGCCCTCTCTTAAGTGGGCAATGCTGTCCCATCCCATTACTTTCATCCAGACCTGCTTCTGCTCTCCCCATTCCTGTAGAGTAAGCACTAAGTGCCAGGTACACATAACTTACAAAACCAGACAGCTCTGTCTTGAGGGGGTGGCATCACAGGACAGCACTAAAATTCACAGAAACCACCACTGGATGTGTCGTAGTCAGCCACATGCCGCTGGGATGAATCTTCAAACCAGGCACAATTTATGGGAGGAAATGATTTATTCAAGCTACAGATCCAGGGGAAGTCCCATAAAAATGAAAGAGGCTGATCCTCTTTCACGGGTCCAAGCAGAGAGAGAAACCCATCACCAACACCACACACATAGAACAGCAAACAGGCAGGAGGGCCAAGAAGAGAATTCTTTCCTCTTTATATAGCCTTAGGGTGGGGTCTTGCAGCACTATCCCAGATTTAATGGCTTCCTGAGTCTCTGGAATTTCCTTCCTGCACTGCCCACACAGGAAAGGTTGTTTACTTCTAGCTCCTTTGAGCTTCCTGACATCCTGCCCCTTACTGAGAGGCTGCCTTCCTGTAAACATCCTCAGAGACCCACCCAAGATTACTTGAAAGGTCAAGTTGACAACAAAACTTAACCAACACAGTTTACCCCTTGTCAACTTGACATCAAACCATATATCTTTACATCATGCTTAATTCTGCCTAAAACTATAGGACACTCTCGTGTGTAACTGGAAACACATAATCTCCCAACACAGGATGCTATGCTGAGTGTGGGTGGCATCTTTCTCTAGTTGAGAAGGTAGCTAAAGACATTGATCTCGGGGTGAGCTGGGGGGGCAGCCTGCTAAAAGATAAGCAGGAGCTGGGTGTGGTGGGCACGCCTTTCATCCTGGCACTAGGGAGGCAGAGGCAGGAGGATCACTGTGAGTTCAAGGCCAGCTTGAGACTACATAGTGAATTCCAGTCATCCTGGGCTAGAGTGAGACCCTACCTCAGAAAAACAAACAAAAAGATGAGTGTGATGTTGGCAGGTACATGCAGAGACTGAGTGCCCCAGACTCCTGGTTTGTTCGGGATGTGGTGAGTCATTCATTCTTGCAAAGCCCAGAGGAAATGGGACCGGGAAAGTGATTGCAGAAAGAGTAATCGTAAAAATCACATCTGCTGAGTACATTCCAGGCCAAGAACTTGCTCTCCCTCTGGAATAAGGAGGCTCTGCCTCAGCAATTTCTGTCTGCGTCCCCACAAGGTCACCACCCAGCAACAACAGGCAGCCTAGGCCACGCATGCCGTCCACCTGCTGACAGCACCGAGCAGGACCTGAGCGGCAGCCCCAGCGGCACAAGGAGGCTCAGAAAGCCCACCAACACAAGCCAGAAGGAACATGCTAAACACGGTGTCTGCCTGCGAGATGAGGGGATTTAAATGGGATTTGAGTCTCTCCTACCACAATAATCAAATTGTCCAGGATGCAATAAAGAAAAATCATTCATCATACCAAAAAACAACAACAAAAAAACCCAGAAATGCCTCTTTTGTCTGAGAAAAACAAGCAACTGATGTCAATATCTACCAGGCCTCAGAGATTTCTGAGACAATAAAGAAGAGATCATATTAAAACTCTTAGGATTCTGTAAGAGAAAGGAGAAAGAGTGAAGAATTTAAAACATTTGAAATCCCAAAATTTAGTGAAAGATATAAAAACTACAATTTAAGCTGCTGAGAAAAACCAAAATAGGATAAAACAAAAGAAATGCATAAAGCACATTATATAATTAAATTGCTGAGAAATAAAGACAAGGAAACATCCTAAAAACAGTCAAAGAAGAAATTAGAACACATTTTAATACCTACTGAATTCCACTTAGGATGATGGCCATTTCTCCTCTGAAACCATGGAGACCAAACGGAAGTCTCAGATGTTTCCAGTGCTGAGAGCCAGCCATGAATCATGTGTAGGGTGAAAATATCTCATACAGCGCCGAAGAAGAACTATGAGGATCTATTACTGTGAGACTTGTTATTAAAGAATGATTAATCAGGGGCTGGAGAGATGGCTTAGCAGTTAAGGCACCTGCCTGTAAAGCCTAATGACCTGAGTTCGATTCCCCAGCACCTACCCACATAAAGCCAGATGCACAAAATGGCACATACATCTGGAGTTCATTTGCAATGGTAAGAGGCCCAGGCATTCCATTCTCTCTCTCTCTCTCTCTTTCTCCTTGCAATAAATAAAAATATTTTTTAAAAAGAATGATTTATGAAGACTCTAAAATAGAATATAGTAATTTAAGAAAAACTTTAAGAAAAAAATTATCAGAATATATAAACATGCAAATTAGTATAACAGACAATCCTTGCCTTTATGTTTCTTAAATCGTGTGCTATGACTTAAGCACACGATTTAAGAAAAGTTCAATATCATCTAATACAGTGTATAATGTATCCAGCACATAGCCATTCAATCAACAAAGGATAAGCCAGTGTGACAGAAACCAACGAATCTCGACACAAAACCCCTAAGCTCACAACACCAAAGCAGCCTCAATACTCACCCACCACAACTCAGGGAACTGAGCGGAAGAGGGGCCGGAAAGATTGTGAGAGCCGTGGTGGGGGAGAATATCAGAGACTTGGCAACCCTCAGTAACAACACACTTGGGACATGAGAGCCCGGCTGAAGAATGAGCTATCCATGGTCCCCTACCACAAAGACTGATCCAGACGGCCCACGGAGGAGGATATCCAGCTGACTGGGGATGGGGAAGGGGGGCAACGGGGAATTGGGGATAACAACTCATGGTTGGCCCACTAAACAATGTAACTCATTATGGACAATAAAGAAAAAAAAAAAGAAAATGCTTTTTATACTTTTAAAGAGCCCTAAATGGAAACCAGGTTTGTTCACTTGAAGTAACAAAACAGAGAACTGCGATCAGTTAAAAACACATTTAAGAAAACCCTGAGAATAAATGTTGAGAAAATTATACAAAGAATGTGCTAAAAATATGATTAAGTCAAAGAAAATCCCCCCCAAAATGCTTAAGTAACCCACAGGAAGGCAAGAAAAAAGAACAAAATAAGAAACTGAGGAAATACACAGGAAGAAATAACTTCAGTGGGACACTTAAGCTTTATCTGGTGGTTTGAAACAGGTGTTCCCCATAGATCCATGTGTTCTGGGTGCTTGATCCCCAGCTGGAGGCAACTTGGGAGGCAGAGCCTTGCTGGAAGAGGTGTATTGTTGGGGAAGGGCTTAAGGGTTTTATAGCCTTTCCCCCTTGCCAGCCTCAACTCGCTGTCCCATGGCAGAAATCCTATCCAGCTCTACTCATGCCTTGCTTTCCCTTGTTATCACGAGGCTTCTCCTTGAAGTAAGGCAAAATAAAAACTTTCCTTCCCGTTAGCTGTTTCGGTCAGGCACTTTGTCCCAGCAACAAGGTGGTAATTTCAACAGAAAATTGGCACCAGAGGGATGGGATCTCTGCTGCTAGAACCTGACGAGGTAGCTTTTGGGATTCTGGAACGAATTTATGAGAGATGTGGAAGCATTTGAAATCTTGATCTAAAAGATGCCTTGCAGTTTTTAAGACAGGTTTAATGGGCCATTCTGGTCAGAGTTGAGAACTAAAAGCAGAAAGATCTATGGATTTGCAGGGTTGGCTTATGGGGGGGGGAGAAAGACTGTGTAGACTGGGCTAGAACCAGTTTTTGTGAGAGGCTTACTGCATCTTCCCGTGTCCTGAGCACTTGTGCAACGTCGCATAGTCCACTGCATAGAAACGGGCTGGTGTGAGCAGTCTGTACGGCACAGAAGGAAATGAAAGTTTGGGTTGACGATTACAGCTGCTCAGCTGCAATTGTTTGAGAAATCACCACCATTGAGATTGGGCCACCTCTTCTGAATTGGGACTACAGGAATAACGTTCATTCTTTTGAAAGCGGGGAGCCTGAAAAACAATGCTGAAGACATTTTCTTGCTTTTCAAAATTGCCTTTATTCCCTACTGGCTTAACCATTTGGATGCCCATGTAGTAAATGCAGGAAATAAAGGGTCATTGGATTTGCAACATGGTTTGTTTTTTGTAAACGGCCCATTGACCATGTGAGGCACAGTTGTTGGAATCCCAGATGGAGACCTGAAGGAGCCATGAGGATGAACTGTGGGTTACGGCGGAGACATGCCAGGACTGCGGAATGGCTTTGAAGACAAGCTGCCAGCTCAGGATGAATGGTTCCCTGAGGTGTGAGCAGCCCAACTGAAAGACACGTCTTGTGGGTCTTACGTCATCTTCCAAACTGAAGGATTTGAGGTTTTCCCTGTTTAAGATCTTATATTGATTTAATAGTTTCTTGCAATGTGATCTTTTGTAATATGAATGTTTACTCTGTGCCGTTGTGTTTTTATTTTACAGGCTCAAGGTAAGAGACTTTGGACTATGGGATGTGTGAACAGTGTTGGGATTGAGGGCCGGGTACTCAGGAGGCAGAGGTAGGAAGACTTCTGTGAGTTCAAGGCCACCCTGTATCTACAGAGTTCCAGGTCAGCCTGGGCTAGAGTGAGGGCCTTAAAAAATTTAAAACTATGAGGACTTTTAACATTGGACAGAATGCACTGCATTGTACATCATGAGTGGCCATGAGTTTATGGGGGGTAGGAGTTAAATGTGATGATTTGAACCACAGAGCCCCCCATAAACTCACGGGCTTACTCTCCTGCTGCTGTTATCCACCTGCTGTGGCAGAGGTGATGTCCGGCCTCTGCTCATGCCATGCTTACCCCCACCATCATGAAGCTTCCCCTCAGGACTGGAAGCCAAAATAAAAAAAATTCCTCCCATCAGCTGCTTTTGGTCAGAGGCTTTGTCCCAATAACAAGAAGGTAACTACAATACCTTAAATATTAGTAACTACATAAAAATGATTTGAATATACCCATTATATGACAGAGGTTGAAGAACAGGAAAAATCTCAATCCTCTGCTGTGTACAAGAAGCTCACTTCAAATAGCATAAATATGCTGGAGAGTAAAGGATGAAAGAGATGCATTATGTAAACATTTAGTCTTTAAAATCAGGAACAACCATGCTAAGAGTAACTTTAGTTTGGGAAGTTGTTATTTTTGTTTTGAGGTTTTATTTAATTTTTGTTTTTAAGACAAGCTCTTGCTACATAGCCCAAGCAGGTCTCAAACTCACAATTCTCTTGCCTCTGCTTCCTAAGTGCTGCGATTATGGGTATGTATCACTGTGTCTGGTTCTCAGTATACTTTAGAGCAAAGAAAATTACTACAGACTAAAATAATGGTAGAAGCTCAATCTACAAAGAAGTCAGCAATTCTAAATGTATATACACCAAACAACAGAGCCTCAAAATATACAAAGTGGGTTGCTGTGAGTTTGAGGCCAGCTTGAGACTACATAGTGAATTCCAGGTCAGCCTGAGCTAGAGACCAACCTTTCCTCAAAAACAAAAACAAACAAACAAAAACTACATATATATGTATATAATATATATATATGTATATATAATATATATACAAAACTCAATTTGATAAAGCAGAAAAGAAAAATAGATAAGTACTAAAGTAATAAAAACTAACCAATATTCTTCAGTAACCTACTCTTAATGAGTGACACAGACAAGAAAACAATTAGCAAGTGTATAGGAGAGCTGAATAATCTAGCACTAATTAGCATTGATAGAATATTACATGGAATAGCAAAATATAGTCTTTAAAACAAGCACTGAACATTGACATAAATAGCTTATGTCTTCAGTCATAAAACATCTTTACGTTATTTAAAAATAGCTGAATCCTTAAAAACGATGCCTCCAACCATCATGGAATCAAAATCAGTAACAGAAAGATGCCCTGAAAACCTTCCCACACTTGGAACTTAAATAAACTTAACAGAACTTATAGGAAATTAAGTAAATGCTTAAATTTATGGAATGTAGCTACCACAGTGTTGGGAAAATGCGTGTTACTAGTAGTTTACATTGGAAAGAAAGAAAATCTCTCAAAAATGATCTATGCTCCTAATTCAAGAACCTTAGAAAAGAAGAGCAAAATATACTCAAAGCATGCAGGAAAAGGGTATGATAAAAGAGTAGAAGTCAATTTAATTTAAACAGTAAAACAATTCAGAAAAGTAATGAAAAAAGGTGGTTGTATAGAAAGTCAACCACACAGCCTGGGTTTATGACTGTGCCTACAATCCTAGTACCTGAGCTGAAGCAGGAAGACTCCGAGTTTAAACCAGGTGAGGCTACATAGCAAGACTCTGTCTCCAAAAATAAAAACAATGTTTTTTAAAGGCCAGGCATGGTGGGCCACATACCTGTAACCCTGACTACTCAAGAAGCCGAGGCAAAAGGATCACAAGTTCAAGGCCAGCCTGGGGAACTTAGCAACCCCCTCTGAAAAATGAACATGGAAAGGGTGGGGGCACAGCTCAGTGGCAGAACACTTGGCCAGCACACTCAAGGCTCTGGGCTCAATCCCCAGCCTGCAAAGCAAAAACCCTGAAGAACATTCTACCAAAACCCTGACCGGTATTTCTCAGGAGTGTCTAGATCATGAAAGTCAGAGAACGACAGAGCAGCTGTGACCACCTGGAGGAGACATTGTAACTGGAGCAGTTTTTTTAATTGGAAAACTAATGAAATCCGAACATTTGCTTAACAGTATCCGTGTGAATTTCTTAGTTTTGATAAACTACAGCTAGGTCAAGATGCAGACATCAGAGAAAGTTTGAGGGCGTATGGGAACTTTGTACTATTTTTGAAATTCTTATAAACTGTTTCAAGTTTGGATTTAAGCAGAACCCACTACATGTGTAATATCTTGTTATGACAAGCCCTAAAATCACTGGCTCTGAAGAAAGTTATTTCCTGTTACTGAGAGTTTGTCACAACGGTTAGTTGTAGAAACTAGTTGGGTATGAAGTAATGCTGCTTCCCAGGATAAGTGTCCAATTAGGTCAAAAATCTTATACATATTATTTTCTTATAAAACATATTTTCTTCTTTTAAATTTTTTTAAGTGTGTTTGTGTGTGTGCCTGTGTGCACACTCACATGCGCATGCATAGGTGCAGGTCAGAGGACAACATTAAGGTGTCCTCTCCCTCTCTCTCTCTCTCTCTCTCTCTCTCTCTCTCTCTGCCAGTATTCAAGGAGATCTGACAATGTCCATTGCCTCTGCCAATCTGGGACTCTAAACTCAAGCACTAAGCTGTTTTAAGCATCCTTTATACAACTCAGTCTCATCTTTAATGTCTTTCAAATATGCCACGTGGTCCTGGAGAACTTTTACAATTAAGATAAGTCCAAGGAAATGTAGCGAAGGGAAAATCTTTCCCAGTCGTGTGTGTAAGAGACAAGAAGAGCTTTGAAGGCCTCAAGGAAAAGGCAGTTCCCTGCCGCCTGCTGGGCTTTCTCAGCACCCAGACTGTATGTAGTTCATTACTTCTGAACAAAGTTCACTGCTAGGAACAGCTGCCACAAATCCTTTGAAACACTGATGGCGCGTCAGATGGAACGAATCTGAATGCCTGAGTACCCAAAATATTAGCTGTTGGGATGTGTTCAGCAGGTGGTGGCAACCTGAGCCGAGGACACATTTGGAAGCAGAGCTGGCCCTCCATAGCCGTGGGTTCCACGTCCATAAACTAAACCAACTGTGGATGAAAACATGAAAAAGAAACTGTCTCTCTACTGAACACGTACAGACTTTTTAAATTTTTTTATTCCCTAAGTGGTAGAGGATTAAAAACTGAGACCATCTAGAGATGGGCCAAGGTCAGCGGGAAGATTTGTGAGGGATCGTGCAAATCCTCCAGCATTTTTTAGGGATTTGGACATCTGTGGATCTTGTGGGAGGGGGAATCCAGCCCCCCCCCAGCGACTGCTGTGAAAATGCTTATGTAAACGTGAAGATGTGTCTCACGGATTGGATTCGTGTAGCCTTTGTAAAGAAAGTAGCTGTCACCCTGGGCGCCCAGTAGGCGTCTCAACATTTCTCTCTCATGAATCAACACAGCCCTCAGGGGAACTTCTCCCAGGCCCGCTCTCTATGGTACCTTGATGTCTCTAATCCAGGACTGAGCTTGTTGCAAACTGTCTTCATTGACTTCAGCAAGTTTTTCCCGCCAAGCTACTGCTTGGCCATCAAATGTCACAAAGTTGAATTTACTTTTATATTTCAGTTGTTCCTGTAAGAGACGATTAATTTAACCATAAAACCACTCAAACTGTAAGAAAAACTTGGGAGAGCTTGCAGTTTATACAACCATAATCTAGAAGCTAAAAATTATGTTAAATAGAAAAAATGTTTCCAGTACAAAAGGCATTTCAATAAAAATAATGGTTTAAAGCCAGGCGTGGTGGTGCACACCTTTAATCTCAGCACTTGGGAGGCAGAGGTAGGAGGATCGCCATGAGTTTGAGGCCACCCTAAGACTACATAGTGAATTCCAGGTCAGCTTGGGCTAGAGTGAGACCCTACCTTGAAAAACAAAAACAAAAACAAATAATGGTTTATATATGCTATATATGAATGCATGAATATATATAAGTATGTATTGTAATGTGACATTAAACACTGACTTTAATACTGATATTAAGGCTATGCTAGACAAGCTCATTAAGTAGAATGTGCATAACGAAATGCAAAATATCATCATTTTGGTCACTGTATTTTGGATTCAACTATGGTTTGGCTACAGATCTATTCACTTACCTTGCATTAGCCCATATTTCTTCTATAGAGGTTTGTCAAGTTAAAAATTGTACTTTGGGGGCTGGAGAGATGGCTCAGTGGTTAAAGGCACTTGCTTGCAAAGCCTGATGGAATGGATTTGATTCCCTAGTATTCACACTACGCTAGGTGCACGAAGTGGTCATGTGTCTGGAGTTCGTTTGCAGTGGCAAGAGGCCTTGGCATGTCTGTTCCGCCTCCCTCTTTCTGTCTCTCTACTTGCAAATAAATATATAAATATATTTTATAAATATTCCATTTTGTATTTTGAACTCTCCACCATTAATTCTGTGGTTGATACTTCTATTGGCATAAGGGACTCATGACAGCCATTTATAGATGTAAGCCTAGCAACCTGCTGCTGAGCAGACGGCTCAGAGGGAGCAAGGTGGGGCAGGGTAAGAACTAGGAGTTTCTTGCTCTGTAGTCTCCCCTCCTCCCTTGTACCAAGTCCAGCTCCAACTCACAGAGCTTCCCTAATAGATGTCAGAAATGAACTTAAAATGTCCAGACAAGAAGTATCTGGAAAACAGCAGAGGTTCCTGCATCCCACAGACTTCAGGTTAGAGGAAGCTGGAAGGCGACAGTATCAGTAGTCCTTCAACAACCTAAGTGTGACAGAAAGGATGTAACAGAGGACAGGTGTGGCCACAAAGGAGAACAAAGAGGATTTTTCTGGGCTGGCTCTCGGATGGACGCTTCACTGCAAAGCTTCCCTGTCTGCTGCTCAGAGCCACCTCTGACCATGACCGTGGGAGCCTCCTGAGTGCAGAGACCTCACCTGTATGAAGCGGAGGATCTTGCCCTTGACCAGCTCTAGTTTGCTCTTCATTGAGTGAGAAGTGTCGATGAGAACGTAGATGCAGTCTTGACATGCTTTCCCAAAGAGGAGCTGACTCCCTTCTTGTAGCCACTTGATCCTAGGCAGGAAAGAATCGAGGAGAGTAGTTCAGAGGCAGCAAGACCATCTGATTCCTTAGAACCATCGACAGAGGCCAGAGCTGTGCTGCTGGTAACGCTCAATCTTTGGTGGATGGATTGCTCATTTTTCTGTAGAAAATCCTGCTTTTGGACTGTGTTGTAGACAGCTTCACTCTGCTAGCTTAACATCCAAACCAGGCACAGTTTAGAGGAGGAAGGGGTTTGTTTCAAGCTTACAGATCCAGGGAAAGTTCCACAGAGGGTGGAAGAAGCCGACTCCCTTTCACAGATCCAGGCACAGCGAAAAACTACAGCAAGCAAAACACCAGCACCAGCACACACACCCAAAAAGCAGCAAGCAGCAGGGAGCCCCCAGAGTTCAGCTCTCTCTGCATACCTTTGACCCCAGGATCTGCCCCTGGTGACACTTCCTCCAGCCAGGCAGCTGGACACCCAAGTTACAAGCTTTAATAAAACACCTGAGTCTATGGGGGACATATAACTCAAACTACCACAGACTGGCTTTCTTATCAGTGAAACAGAACTAAGAAAATCAATACAACATAAAAATAAATCCAACACAGGCAGCAAAGCCAAAAGCAAATTCCTTCTAATCACCTCTGTGATGAGCCCCTCAGCTATAACTTCAGATCTGCGGGGAGAAAAGAGACTCAAAGCCAGCTCAATGGAGCTTGTGGGTAGGATCCAAGTGTCTCTCTCAGTGCCAGGAAGCAAGCAAGGCCTGGGTGGTTGCATGAGCAGGACATGCTCAGGCGCCCATCACAGGATGCAGCAAGTGAGGATAAGGGGGAGAGGATAGAGAAAATACCTTGCTGAATAGAGGTCAGCATAGGCAACTAGAATGTGTAGGGCAACCCCCAGGAGGAAATGACCACACAGAAGGGTGAAGAGTGAGGGACGGAGGAGGGCTGAGAGGATCGTGCTGCAGACAGCAGTGCAGGAGGTCGAGTTTGGGGTTAAGTGTAATCAAGTCACATGTGTGAAGAAACTACAGAACCTAAGGAACAAGTTACCCAAAGGAGGAGGTAGATCAAATCAGGCTCACATAAACCCAGGAATAGTGAGTCATCCTTCAGGCAGGCAGAGTGAGGGGTCACGGAGAGTCCTCACAAGGGTAATACCATACTAGCAGAAACAAATTCA
Organism: Zapus hudsonius; assembly: GCA_004024765.1. NCBI lineage: Eukaryota > Metazoa > Chordata > Mammalia > Rodentia > Dipodidae > Zapus > Zapus hudsonius. Next base: position 35,551 of record PVHP010015517.1, read on the forward strand.
CCCACAGATAAAGGGGACTGTGGACATATGACCCATAACTTAAAAATAAGACTTAGGCAGAGTGGGGTGACACATCTTTAATCCCAGCACTTGGGAGGCAGAGGTAGGAGGATCACTGTGAGTTCGAGACTACCCTGAGACTACATAGGGAATTTCGGGTCAGCCTGGGCTAAAGCAAGACCCTACCTCAGAAAAACAAATAAATAAATAAGACTTAGATTAAAACTGATTCTAGGTACCTTAACCAAATTACATAAAAATACAATGAAATCCAATTCTCAATGTAAAATTGAAAATAACTAGCACCCAGTTTTTTTTTTAAAAGTAACAGGCATACAAAAAATCAAGAAAATATTTGCAATTGATAGAAAATTTGATCAGAACAGAAAACATCAAAGGACAAAAAGGTAACGAAAAAGAATGTTGAGTCTGTTAGAAATGTAATTCAATGCTCAAGTTCTATGAAGAGAGAAGAAAAAGGGAAGACAGAAAAAAAGATCCTAAAGGCGCTTCTAGAATATAGTATCTGATTAAAAACTACACTGCAGAGACTTCTGGGTAAGATGGTGTCATTGTAGCCACACTAAAGCCACCTGGAGAGGGAAAGAAGGCAGAGAGAACACAAAAGACGCTCTTCTTCCAAAAACTGAAGGTGTGGGCAGTTTTTTTAGCCTCAGCGGAGAAACGGGAGAGACCCGGGCTTCTGGTGCCTCAGTGGCACCTGCTTTTGGACCAGAGTTGCCACCCTCGCCCAGAACCTGCCTGAGCCAGTTGGAGCAGAGCCACCAGAAGAAAATTCTCCACTCACTCGGGCCTTGGACCAGCAGCTGGAGCCTCTGGAGCCAGAGCACCCAGAGCCACCCGCACCCAGCACTGCTGATCTAAACGGCAGATTCAGGGACCGGGCCAGCCTCATACTCAGCTTGGGTGAGACCAGAGGCCATCTCCAGAGGTAACAGAGTCATCTTTGTTTGACCAATGCACCTCTGGTAGGCATTACCATTCTTTAATAGGCAAGGCTCTAAAAAGGAATTTGTCGCATTTGATATTTGATTCATAGTACTTTGTTGTCTCTACCTAGTGTCTTGGGGGCAGGGTCTCACTCCGTCTCAGGCTGACCTGGAACTCAGCATAAGCCAGATAGCTCAGCCTCCCACTCAACAGGATTAAGGGTGTCAGTTAACAAACACCCTCAGGTACTTTGGTTTTGTTAAAATTACCTATTCAATCCTCACCCTTGCATAAATACCCTGTACAGGTTTTGTTTATATGAGTGTATTGACCATTCTCCAACCAGCCCACTAGCATATTTATATAGCAGGCAACTACAACTATTGGGTCACCTCTGTGGTCACTCTGGGAGTAATATAAGAGCCAAACCTGGCGCCTTAGGCTCCCACCCTGAGGATATACAATTTGTGATCCCCATGTCTAAGACTATAGCAGATAATTAGGAAACCCAAGCATTGAATAATTCAAGATGCAAAATTCTCTACATTATAACACAAGAAATACAAGGAAATCTAGATAATATAATTTCACCAAAAACTATAAATCCATCAGAAATGGCCTTCAGTGAGGCTGACTTAGATGAAATGTCTGACAAAGAATTCAAAAGAAAGATTATAACGATGGTCGAGGAAATCAAATTCCAGAAGGAGAACACGGGAAGCCAACTGAAGGAAATGAGGAGGTGGATAGAAGATATAAATAAGGAAATAGAAACCATAAAGAAATACCAATCATAAATTTTAGAGATGAAAAACA
>PVHP010015518.1:0-37281 GCA_004024765.1 Zapus hudsonius
GTGTGTGTGTGTGTGTGTGTGTGTGTGTGTGTGTGTGTGTGTGTGTGTGTTTTCATGTGGAGGCCAGAAACTGAAGCAGAGTGTCTTCCTCTACTCTCTAACTTATACACTGGGACAGAGTCTCTCACTTGAACCCAAGCTCACTGGCCTGGCTAGTCTGGTGAGTCAGCTCATCTCTGGACATCGGTCTCTCTTCTTGTCTCCAGCACTAGAATTACAGCCATAGCCTTGGCATTGATGCAAGTGCTGGGCACTTGAACTCAGGACCTTACTCCTTGTATAGCCAGCACTTTACCCATTGAGCCAACTCCCCAGCCGTATCCTAAGGCATAAGTGGACTTAAACACACAGTGATACCCAGACAAATTATGCATCCCTTCTTTCTGTAGGGAGCAGGCAGATAACAACTCTCATCCCGAGATTGGAAAAGTAGAAAGGTGCAGGTAGGGACTCCTCAGGGAGCCACAATGTAAACAGATCACCCAGCCCCATAGCTGCCCTGCATCCTGGCCCATGATTGTGAACTAGCCCCCATGATTCACCCCGCCAGCGCTCAGAGTTTCTTCATCTTCAGCTGGGAGCTCCTGGCTCAGCTGAGGGCTCTGATCACTGTATTTTGAGTCCACTAATACCCCATACTTACTTATCATGCTTGGGGTCAGGGGATATAGATAACAGGGTACAAGGTAGCCTCTGTTCTCTGCTGAGCCCTGGGACCAACTGACTAATTCTCAGGCCCGAAGGCTTGCCTATCTCATCTGGGAGCTGCTAACAGGAAAGAGTGATCACCCCCCCAGCTCATACTATCTCTAGCCCTCCCCTTGTAACATGGATAAAATGAGAAAGAAGGAAGCCTCTCCCTAGGGTGTCAAGGGCTGGGGTTTGGAGGGCTTATCAGAGCCCACAAGGCAGGTGTCATGGCCTAGGGGCTCCAGAAGCAGCAACAGGGAGAAGGCTGAGGATGGGATTTGAGTTCCCCCAGCCAATCCTCTGAGAAACAATCTCTGGTACAAGGAGGAAGAATGCAGCGCCAGATAGCCAAGGTTGGGGACATGGCTCCCGCCAACCCAGCTCATAAGGAAACTGTTTATGTTTTCTGCTGGCCCAAAGCCCTGGTGCATTGCTGAAACCTGTTTGTCCTGAACTCCTGGCAACACATGACAACTGGCTTTCCATATGAGACGTCCTATTAATGAGCAAGGATGACTCTCATCCAGTCCTGGAAACCCTGAGCTCTTGGACTCTGGGGATGGGGTTTATGACCGCTGCCCGCTCAGACCTCTCCATCTACCCTGAGTAGTCTGGAGGCATTTTTGTTAAGGCTACCTCTCATTTGTGTGTATTTTCTCTCCAAAGTGCCATCACTCCAGGGGACACTGACATACTTTATATGAGTTTTCCAAAATTTAAGATAGGGACTGGGGGGGCTGGAGAGATGGCTCAGTGGTTAAGGCACTTGCTTCCAGAGCCTAAGGCCCCCAGTTCAATTCCCCAAGACCCACATAAGCCAGACCCACAAGGTGGTGGCCCTGGTGCGTGCTCTCTCTCTCTCTCTCTCTCTCTCTCTCTCTCTGCTTGAAAAATGAATAAATAAAATATTAAAAAAAAAGATAGGGACTGGGGAGGTGGTTCGGTGGGTAAAGCGCTCACGGCAAGCCTGACTCCCTGAGTTCGGATACCATGAGCCCATGGAAGGTGTGATGTGCAGTACAAGTATTTGCGGTGGAAGGTAGGGACTGACCCTCGAGGTTGTCCTCTGACCTCCACACACACATCTTGGTATACGTGAGCCTGCAGCATACACACAAACACACGTACATCACACGCTCATTATAAGGTCCTGTTCAATGTAGTGCATGAACACATATGTACACATATGTGATTGTTATCTGGATATCCAGGATAACGAGTGTGTAGAAGGGTTTGGTTCAACAATTCCATACTTACTCCTCAGTAAGAGTTTTGCCATGCAAACATGAGGGCCTCAATTCCCCATCAGCTATGGAAATGCGTGGGTATAGCCATGCATGCCTACAGCTCTCATCCCATGGGAAGCAGAGAGCAGAGAATTGCTAGAGTTTGCTGGTTGGCCTGTGTGACAGAAACCCACAACTCCAGGTTCAGTGAGAGACTCTGTCTCATGGAAACACACGGAGGAGTGACAGAGGAGGACCTCTCAGTGTTGTCCTCTGGTCTATGCAGATATGTTTGGGGTGGGCTCATCTGCACACCCATGTGCACACACTACACAAACACTACAACATATATGGTACACGGCACACACACACACACACACACACACTCGATCAAACCCTACAAAGTTGTGTTTCTCCAGGGATGGGGTGTGACATGCCCTCTGTGTGCGTGAGGCTGATGCTGGAATAAACACGCCCTCTCTCTCATCTCCCTCACCCTGATGATTACTGACACCTCGTTTTTCACTTTTGCCAGGGACCCACCCTTCCAGGTGCCAGAGGGCGATGGCCGATTGAGGACTGAGAAGTTTCGACTTCTGCTTGTGGGGCTCTGACTGTTAGCCTTTGTCAACTGAAAGTTCGAAACTCTCCCTGAGGTCCTTCTCAAAGTTCAGCAAGACACCATCCATGTGGGAGAGAACCAGGGAATGTTCCAGGGGGATCTCCAGGGTGTTGCAGAGATTCTGAGCTTGGAACCAAAGCAGACCTTCCATAGGTCAGACAATGCTTCAGGCAAAGAGCATGGGAAACATAGTTTGTCAGGTCAGAATAAACTCATTCTCCCTCAATCATCTTGCCCTTTGCACAAATTAAAATAACTATGTCGTGTCTTCATCCTATGGCTAAGCTGCCTCCAACTTCAGCCTGCTCAGTGACCAACTCAAAGGCTGTAGGGACCCCACCGGCTCTCCTGCCAACATCAGACATAGCTCTCTAGATGACTGAAGGAATTCTTGGGGAAAACAATTCATGAGACTGCTGCTCTAAGAGGGCAACAACGGGGAAAACAATTTTTTAAATATATATATTTATTGACCATAATGAGTTACATTATTTAGTGGGCAAACAATGAGTTGTTATCCCCAACTCCCCAATTCCCCCCCTCCCCATCCCCAATCAGCTGGATATCCTCTTCCGTGGGTCGTCTGGATCAGTCCTTGTGGCAGGGGACCATGGATAGCCTAGTACTCAGCCCAGTTCTCCTGGCCCAAGTGTGTTGTTACTGAGGGGTGCCATGCCTCTGGATAGTCTCCCCCACCACACTGCGAAAGATGAGCTTCATATAAAAGATAATGCAGTTTTTGCAAGTGTGTGTGTGTGTGTGTGTGTGTGTGTGTGTGTAGAGTGTATGTGTGGTGTAGTGTATGCACATGTGTGTGCAGATGTGTGTGCTCCATGCATATCACATGTCCTCTTCTCGCTCATTTACATGATTCTGTTTCTTGAGATGGGGTCTTTCTCTCAACCCAGAGCTGCTGATCATCCGCATCTCAGTGATTCTCTGGTCTCCAATCCTCCCAAAGGGGGGTTACAGGCATGTGTGCCCATGCATGGCTTTTCCTATGGGTTCTTGGGAATTGAACTTGATGGTCTCTGACCCTCATGTTTAAGTGGCAAGTGCTCCTAACTACTGAGCCTTAGCCTAAGTTAATGCATTTTTAGAAAAAAATAAATTTTGTTGCTGGGCATTGGTGGTGCACACCTGTAATCTCCACAATTGAGAGGCAGAGATAGGAGGGTCGCTATGAGTTCCAGGCCACCCTGAGACTACATAGTGAATTCCAGGTCAGCCTGGGCTAGAGTAAGACTCTACTTCAAAAAATAAATGAATATTGTTGTACATATTTAATGAATATGTCATGATGTAACAAGATATATATATATACATATATATAATATTATATATATCACTCACTTATTGCCAAATGCTTACCATAGTGGGACAAATAAACAGATCCATCATCTCACATAGGTCCCCATTCTCACCATGCAAAAGCAGCTATAATCTACTTTTTGGGAAAAATCTGGAATACAATACACTATTGTTAGCTCTGGTCCTTAGAGAATGTCTGCTGGGGGAATACTTCTACAATATAAAACCACTTCCAAGAACAAACAAAAGAAAATCCCACAATGCATTTGTCCTTGCTAGGCCTCCTTTTTCCCGGCATCCCTTGTCTGGGGCAGAGGTTTGCTGCACACGCCTGCCTAGTGAGTTCACTAGGCCAGTGATACAGCTCAGTGAGTGTCAGGATCTCAGAGCCCAGCACAGGACCCCGTTCTCTTTCCATATGGACCCAATCATTGAGACAATGAAATCCTACCCGCTGTCCATGAAATATTGGGCTTCGATTTTTACTTTTGGGAATATGGAAGCAAAAGGTGAACCCAGCACTGAGTGTAGAAAAGGAGCTAGGTTTGACATGGCAACTTAGCAAGGCATAGAGCTGTGGTAGTGAGAAGTCTTCCCAAAGAACCTCCTAACCCCAGACTACCTGCAGACGGATTGCCCGCAGAACCGTCGTGGGTCAATTTCAATGCCTGCTTCAGTTCCTAGCATGGAAGGTGATAAGCTATAATATATAATATTATATATATTTATACTTATTATATTATATACTTATTATATTATATACTTATATATATAAAGAGAAGAGGAAAAACATAAAGCAGATACATGTGAGCCTGTGCCTCCCCCATCCCCCACCACATAACAACAATACCAAGAAAAACAGCTTGATAGCCCTTTCTTCATTAAGTCCTTCAGACCTGGCAACAGGCAGGTTTGCTCTAGGTGAGCAGGAAGCCTCTGCTCACCCGGTCCTTGATAACAGTTGCTTCAGAGGCTGGGGCCCAGCTGTGTTGGGGACAAGGGTGTCCCTGTGTGTATTGGGGAAAGACAGGCAAGCAGCTGGGGATGAGTGATGGGTAAGAAGTGCTCTGTGCCTTTGAGAATAATGATGATGGTGACACTAACTCTGGTTCTTAAGACCATGAAGTTGGGTTAGGAAGATGGCTCAGTAAAGAAAGCACTTGCCATGCCAAGTGTGAACACCTGAGTTCAGATCCTCAAATGCCAAGTAAGGCTGAATCTGTAATCCCAGTCCTGCAATGAGAAGGGGAGATAGAATCATCCAGAAGCCAGCTTGGGGAACGCAGTGGTAAACGATTAGAAACCCAGTCTCAAAACAAGACAGAAAAAGAATCAAACCCCGAAATTGTCCTCTGACCTCCACACATGGTACCATGGCAAGCACGAGCCCCCCACCTATACAAGAACACACACATCACTCCCCCCAAACTTTATGAAGTTTATGAAATCTGATGTTTACGAAGTCACGAAATCTGATGTTGATTTTCACTTATCAGATAGGGAGAGAAGGGGTTATTGCAGGCCATGGATAAGTTATTAAAGAAACATTCTTTCGTTACTACATATCTTCCTGTTCTTGGCTATGAGCACTTCACTTGGCTGGGTTTCCCTCGTGTGATCTCAGATGTAAGGCAGAGGTAGCTGGGTGCTCCAACAACCTGACAGCAATACCATCTAGGATGTGTGGTGAAGAAATAAACGCCAATAGACGATGTCTGCCACATGCCTCCTCTCCTCCCCCTGGACCCCGTCTTCTCACACAGCTTCCTATGGCTACATGTGGAGACGGTGACACAGAGCTCCCCTGTCCCCCCCACATATGAAACCTATCTCTTGCATCCAAGTGTTATAGACCCAGGCATCTGGCACAGTTGTGCCCAATAAATACATCAAAATTTGAAGGGCCAGATTAATATATCAGGGGACCAGGTACCTAGCATATGATGAGTTTGCCCCCTCCCCAACTTCTGTGCTTATTATAATAAGCAAACACAACTTTTTTCATGTATTAATTTTCTTTATGAAATTCGGTGTACAGTTTCTCTGTACTCTGAGGAGAAAAGAAACATAATCTCTTTTCTCATTTCAAGACAGCAGGAAGTCATTCCTCCTATGAGTTTTCTCTTTCAAAGATAATTCCCTTTTCACTGCCCCCGAACAACCCTCCAAATGTCACTTATATATATTTAGAAATTATAGGAATGCACAAAGTCTTTGGAATTTCGTTCCTGTTTCACCATTTCCCTAAATCTTGTGAGTCTCTGGGGCTGGAAACTCATGCAGTATTTTCTCCATCTGTCCCAACACCCTGTGGTCACACACTTAAAGATGCTCAGCTGAACCAGCGAGGGGTCGGCATGAAAACACAGACTAAGTGTTCCCTGCACAAAAGAAAACCCCACAGACCTTCCCACCCCCCTCCCAGCAGCTGTACAAAAGGTTAAAAGTTGTTCCTGGCAAATGCAGTTATCCAAATGTGTTCTACGTGAGTTGTGTCTCCTTGCGTTTCACGAACCTCTAATTGCAATTAGGCTGGACGGACTGTGATGTATCCTATTGAGAAGCGCACTCCAGAATTCCACAGACAGTTGTGGCTTCTTTGATTTAAGGCCCGATGAAGAGAATAAAGCAACTACCAAAATGGACATATGTCATTCTTCAAGAAAGGCCTGGACAACTCCTGACTCCTCCTACTCTTGGGGGTTTGATTTAGACTTAGGCACCATTGCTAATCCTCACAGCTTCATTCTATCAGTTTGAGATTAAAATATCTTGAAACTACAAATATAGTCACCCATACTCACAAAGAATGTCATAATGATTCTTTTGGAGTCCATTTATGATCAGTAGGGCTGACTTTGCAATATATATATATATATATATATATATATATACACACACACATATATATATATATATATTTTGAGGTAGGGTCTCGCTTTAGCCCAGGCTGACCTGGAATTCACTATGTAGTCTCAGGCTGGCCTCTAACTCACAGTGATCCTCCAACCTCTGCCTCCTGAGGCTGGGATTAACGTTGTGCACCACCACACCCAGCAAAAAAAATTTTTTAATATATTTATTTTCAAAACTTTACTAACGCCTCCACACATATACACAATGTATACTGATCATAATTCCCTCCCACTGCTCTCTTTTCTTTCCCCTCACCCACCCCTTCTCTGAGCACTCTTTTTCCAACCAATCCCTCTTCTATTTTAATGTCATTAAAAAATTAAATTAAATTAAAAATTAAATACAAAATAAATTAAATACAAAAATAAATTTAAAAAAAAAGGAATTCGAAGAACCGGGTGTGGTGGCGCACGCCTTTAACCCCAGCACTCGGGAGGCAGAGGTAGGAGGATTGCCATGAGTTCAAGGCCACCCTGAGACTACATAGTGAATTCCAGGTCAGTCTGGGCTAGAGCGAGACCCTACCTTGAAAAACCGAAAAAAAAAAAGGAATTCTGGAGCTGATTTCACTCCTGCCAGTGCAATGGCCCAGAATACCAAGGAGAGAACCGAGACCCATCACAAGGCCCGGTACCCACGTAAAGCCCGATATGCAAAGTGGCACATGCATCTGTAGTTCATTTGCAGTGGCTGGAGGCCCTGGCATGTCCATTCTCTCTCTGCTTCTGTCTCAGTATCTGCTTGCAAATAAATAAATAAACAATGGGATTCGTTTTGCTTTATAACTAGAGCAGCCCTTGCTTTTCGGTAGCACTGCTTTGTCATAGTGAATCCTCAAGGATTGTGGCATAAGAATGGCCCACCTAGTCCCCTTCGCTTTTTGCGGAAGAATCCAAGCTGTCCCTCCTGGCAGGGCCTTGGGATATGAAGATACAGGACTACACCATGGGCAGAAGGTTCAGATCCTCCTTGCCTGTCCTTGGGGGAACCAAGGAGGCCGAAATTCACAGGCTGGACCTTTGTTCATTTTTGGATTTGATTTTCTGGAAGTCTTCCCTGACCATTCCAGGAGACTCCCCCTTCCTCTTAAATTCCCAACGTGCCAAAACCACCATCTCTTACTGCGTCCCTTTGTTGCTGAAATAAAGCTTCACCCCCCCCTCACCCAAACTATTGTTTGTAGGGTAGGCAATCTGCTTCTACTTTTCTGGAGTCCCCAGGTTTATCAAGAACCCAGGAATGTTAACTCATATTTACAGATCCGAATAAGACTGCTGATGAGAACTGTCAAGTGGAAAAGCAGGTAAAACGAAAAGAATGTGGAAAGTATAAATGAATGAATGAAAGAGAGAAAGAAAGAAGAGAGAAAGAAAGAAGAAAGAAAGAAAGAGAGAAAGAAAGAAGAAAGAAAGAGAGAAAGAAAGAAAGAAAGAAAGAAAGAAGAAAGAAAGAAAGAGAGAAAGAGAGAAAGAAAGAAAGAAAGAAAGAAAGAAAGAAAGAAAGAAAGAAAGAAAGAAAGAAAGAAAGAAAGAAAGAAAGAAAGAAAGAAAGAAAGAAAACAAACTTGGGAGAGGAAAAAAGACAAGGTGTTCACTCAAGCAAGGTCAGGAAGCCTGTCTCACATTCATACACGACCTAAACCGTGCTTGGGTTTTCTCATCCCCAAAGTTGAAATAAGAATAAGAAGAACTTCTTTACGGGCTGTTAGGAGGATTAAACAGCGTTCACAGTGCCAAGCTTGTGGTAAATGCCATGTAAGCATTTTAAAATGAAAACAAAACAAAAAATCAAATAGCAGGAGAATGCCCAGGGGGTTACCTAATAAACTCAGCTCTGCTGTCTGAGGGTTGGTGACATCCCCAAGCCCCCACCCCTGGCCTGGGATGATGGGGGGTGGGGGTGGGACAGCCGCTAGGTCCTAGGTGGGGGGAGGGCTGGCTGGTGGTGACAGAGCCTTTGGGAACAGCCAGCATCTACCTCACTCCCAAGCGCAAAGACTACACGTTAACCAGGTCCAGCCTTCAGCTCGGCTCTGCTGGAGTGCGCCCAGGGCTGGGGCGTGTGGCTCATCGGGGTTGGGGAGGAGCGGGTTGCTTGGCACCCTGGCTCCTGGCCTGGCTTGGCCTGGCCAGCGATGATGGGGACAGCCCCCGGCTCCACCCCCTGCCTGCCTGGCTGCCCGCAGAGCACGGAAAGTTACAGCTGCTAACGTGGCACAGCCTGCGCTCCCCAGGCGCACAGGCAAGGCTCCACACGTCCCCAGAACAGAGCTGTATCCTTTCGGCAGCTGACATATCTTGGGGTGAAGGGAGGAGAAAGATGTTGGAGGGAGTGGTAGTGAGGAGGGGTGTGTGTGGGGGGGGAGCCAAGATCCCAAGCAGGGATCTCATCCTTGCTAAAGTGAATGAATCATCTCATGCCTTCCTCCTGGTTACCCAATAGTCTTAAAAACAACCCTCTATCAAGTTCAACTCAAGAAAGCCTTCCATTTGTCTGTGTGCTGATGCCTTTTAAAAATGTCAATATGTATATATAATAATAGTTAATACTTTATACAATATAAAGCTGTCTATATTTATCTATATTTATGTCTATCTCTATCTATAGCTATCCCTCTCTCTATGAAAATATATGTATTTATATGAGTTTATCTATTTTTATATAATCTATTTCTATATCTGTTTATCTTTATATGATAAAGATACCATATGATATCTTTATGAGAGGGATATATATTTATATGAGTCTCTCATTCATCTATCTATCTATCTATCTATCTATCTATCTATCTATCTATCTATCTATCTATCTATATCTACCTACCTACCTACCTACCTATCTGTATCATGACTCGACTCATGTAGTTCAAGCTGACCTCCAATTCTCTACACTGTCAAAGATGACCTTGAACTTCTCTTCTGAGTGGTGGGATTAGAGGGCTGTTCCTCTAAAACCAGTTTATGCCAGGCAGGGGATGGAACCCAGGCCCAGGTACATTCTAGGCAAGCACACTGCTAACTGGACTACATCCCCAGACCCCCGACTCATTTTTTTTCTTTCACAAACATGACTTCTAAATGCCAATTATCTGCCAGCCAGTTACCCAGAGGAGCTCCCTGCAGCCAGAGAAGCTTCCAGGGCCGTGTGCACACCGTGGGTCGGCTGCTATAGAAGATGAAGGGGTGTGATACACACACTCACTCAGTGACAATGGCCAAGCCTGGAATTATTTCTGCCAGGTGCGGACCCCAACCTGCATAGTCTTGCAGGGGGTCGTGTTGGAGCAGGGCTTTGAAGAATGACTCCAGTGAGGGGTCAGCAGGTAAACCAATAGCCTAATTAGGCCCTGGTGCACATTTATTATCTTTGTTCCACACCTGCGTTTTCAAGTGAGACTTAAAAAGAAAATAAATCCAGAAACAGACTGTGGGTGAGAGACCAGTGTTGTGTTCACGCCACCTTCCCTGACTATGACCACCATGCTGGGGTGTGGAAAGACCAAGCTCCTAGAAAATCAATACTGAAAAATGGCCAGGAAATGGTTTCCTGCACACAAAGCCCATCACGTATGTGCGTGTATATGATGTATGTGTAGTATGGATATTTCAGCACATATGGGGAGGATCAAGTCTAAACAATTAGTGGATATGTTTAAAGCTATGGGGGGTGACATGTTCTACCTGTGATTTTCCTATAACTTTGAAATTACAGTAACAAAAATGTTCACCATGCTACAGAATAGTATTGTAAGAGAGTCTTACAAAAGGCTTTCCGGTACAAAAATTATGACATCAGATTTTAAAACACTTGGATATCAACACCCTCTCTTGCCAGCATTCCCAGAGCATCAATGCCAAGGTCATTAACCATCTAGGCCCTGTGCACCGTACCCCAAGATATGTCTCATCCCTTTTCTCTTCCCTTCCCCTTTCTCTTTTTTGTTTCTGAAACCTTGAGATTTGTAGGATGAAAGGGTTCTGATAGCAACAAAATCCCCAAGTGGCTGACCTGCAAGAGTCCAGAAAGAGGGTGGGGAGAGGGGAACCCCAAGGAAGCTACTGGTCTGTCCATAGTAAAGAGGATGATATTCCAGATTCTTGAGGACGTGTTTCCACACTGAAGCGAGCAGTCCGATTAGAAAATATTTGGGATCTATCAGACATCCTGTGGTACCTGCTTCTGATACATTTTAAAAATCAGAGATCAAATTGAAAAAATCATAGCAGCTACTGCTAGAAATTTTCCAGCTGCTTGCTCCATTCGAGGAAATTGCTAATTCATATGGATATCTAATCAAGTCTCCCTAACAGCTTCACGTTATTAATATTCCCATTTCACAGACAGGTGCGTGAGACAGGTCCTGAAGGTCAGGGGTGGAATTTGATACAAATCCACGTAGCCCCACACGAGAGCCTGGGATCTTTCCTATAAAATAACATTGCTCGAGGCTCTGGTTGTTACTCAATGTGTATATAGATGAAGCATTTCACAGGACTCGGTGGGAGATGAAGGCAGTGTGATTAGATGGAGAGGTAGGGTTTCCATAATGCTCACTTTCCTTTTGTTCAGTGTTATCTAACCACCAAGTTACCAAATAAAACCTCAACCTATTGGTTGATCCTGTCTGAACCAGCAGATAGAGCTGAAGATGAATATATATATATATATATATATATATATATATATATATATATATATATATATATGAATGACAAAGATTCCATGTCCGACACAAAATCTCCAACTGTATCTGCTGGCTCAGATAGGAGATATATATGTGTGTGTGTGTGTGCCTTTTTTGTGCCTTGGGATCTGTGGCTGAAATCTGAGATAATACTGGCTAGCAGCTCCCCTGGAACCCTCCATCCAGGTATGATGTTCGATGTATGTAGGATGTGGAGGCTGGAGAAACTGAGGTGCTGGGAAGAGTAGAAGGAATAGCCAATGATAAGGACCCAAAATGTCATTTAAGGACAATTATCCACTAGTGGAATCAAACATTCCACATAAGGCTGGGTTTTCCTTTTTGAAAAAATGTGTTTATTTGCAAGCAGAGAGGAGGGAGGGAGGGAAGGAAGGAAGAAGGAATGGGGGGAGGAGAGAACAGGCACATCAGGGTTTCCAGCCCCTGCAAACAAACTCCAGATGCACGCACCACTTTGTCCATCTGCCTTTATGTGATTCCTGGGGGAATCAAACCCTGGTTGTTAGGCATTGCAGACAAGCACTTTAACTGCTGAGCCATCGCTCCAGCCCTCAAGGCTGGATTTTTCTCTCCATAAAGTATTGTTCAACACTGGTAGAAAACATCAGATCTGTATTGGGTTTTCTGTTTATTGTGGTGAGTGGTGTGTGTTCATGTGTGTGTGTGTGTGTATGTGGACAGGTGTGTGCAAGACAGAGTGAGGACCACCTTAAGTCCCATTCTCAAACACACCACCCATCACTTTTTTGAGACAGGGTCTCTCACAGACCTGGAGATCACCAAGGAGGCTAGATTGACTGGCCAGTGAGCTCCGGGGATCCGCCCGTCTCCACCTCCCTGGTGCTGAGATTATAGACATGCACCACCATGCCTGGCATTTGATGTCAGAACTGAGGATCTAAGCTCAGGTCCTCACGATTATGAGGTAAGCACTTTGTCACCTCCCTGGATCCTGAAGCAGGTTTGTCATTTTGTCCTGTTTCCTTTTCCCCTCACCATTCCCGTTCCTCCCTCCCCCTTCCTTCTTTTCCTAAGCTGCTGAAGAGATTTTGTTATATTTATACGTTTTTATCTGATAGAAAAATATTAGCAGAGACACCGGCTGGAGAGAATCAAATGACCCAAAGGCCCGATCACAGCTCTTTTACATGCATGAATATAAAAGATTCACACAATTTGGATTTTGGTATCTTGGGGGCGGGGAAAATGGCCAGTGCTTGGGTCGGTCCTCACTGTGGACTCTGAGAGGACTGTGAAGAATCCATTTTATAGACAAAACTCCATTTTGTAAAACTAGCTTCACTTTAGATTGGCCTCCCCCTCCCTAAAGGATGCCTGGTGATAAAGACCCAGGAGCAAAAAGACTCCATATAAGGGAACATATGGCTGTCCTAGAATGAGGGCTGGATCTGGGATGTGGCCCCAAAGCAGTAACCAACCAGGAAATATATAGATAAAGGGAGGGAACCAGTAGAAATGCCATACACCCTGTAACCTGAGTTATATTCTAATTAAGTAATTTTTTATCTATAAGTACCCTGCTCCTTTGTTCTTCGGGGCTCCATCTTGCCTGGACACTGCTGGTGGAGCCCAACTGCGCAGCTGATGAATAAATACACCTCTTGCTTTTGCATTTGCTGGTGTGATTATTGGAGTTTTGGGGTACGCTCTCCTGAGAGAGGCCTTGGTGGTCTTTCAACTGTAATTCTTCTAGCGTAACTGAGATTCCTAACTCGTCTACCACAGTGGGTCAATAAACACCCAAGCTGGGCTCTTCTCGTCTTTCTTTCTTCCCTTCTTCGAATACTAAATGGCTTGGAAAGAATCCAAGCCTTTTCAATCCTTATTTCCTGAGCTTGAATTAAACTTTACCACAGTCTTCAAACTCCTATTAATCCTTCAAAACCCAGACCTTGGCATCGTCCTCCTCAGTGACTTTTCCACTTCGGAGGTAGCCATGTCCTCGCTTGGGCTACGTTTGAATTTGTGCATTCTTTTTGCTGCCTTTAATCATACTGAGTTGCACATATTTATTTAAAGGACAAAAACCATGGCTTAAGCATTTACTGACCTATTTTTTTTTTAAAGAAGCTGCCCCCCTCCCCTTCTTGGGGATGTTGTGAGGCTAAAATCGTCTTTTTTTTAAAAAAAATATTTTATTTATTCATTTTCAAGCAGAGAAAGAGAGAGAGAGAGAGCGAGAGAGAGAGAGAGAGAGCACCAGGGCCACCACCTTGTGGGTCTGGCCTATGTGGGTACTGGGGAATTGAACCCGGAGTCTTAGGCACTAGAGGCAAGTGCCTTAACCGCTGAGCCATCTCTCCAGCCCTACTGACCTATTTTTAATTTAAATAAAGTATCTTAGGGTAGTTTTAGCTTTACAGAGAAGTATCAAAATGTACAGGGGCCTGGGGAGATACTGGCCTCACGACCATGAGGACCTGAGTTCAATTCCCAGAACCCATGTAGAAATAACAGGCATGGCAACAACGTAATCCCAGCACTGGGGAGGGAGGCAGAGGCAGGAGGATTCCTGGAGCTTGCTGGCCAGCCAGTCTCCTCTAATTGGTGAGCTCCAGGCCGTGGAGAGACCCTGTCTTAAAAAGGTGGATGATGTTCCTGAAGATGACAGCCAAGCTGGGGCCTGGTCATATTTAAACCCCTGCACTGAGCTCAGTCTCTAGCACTGCACACACCACCTACCACAGAGCCAGCTTTGATCAACGTGTGCTGAACTGCATGGAACGTACTCCTCTGGCCCCTTTTCTGTCAAGGATGCCCATCCAAAGTGAAGTGTGATGTGTGAGTCTCACCAAAAAAAAGTCTATACAGCTGAATTATAAAAGATAATACTCAGGCTGGAGAGATGGCTCAGCGGTTAAGGCACCTGCCTGCAAAACCTATGGACCCAAGTTTGATTCCCCAGTACCCATGTAAAGCCAGATGCACAAAGTGGTGCATGCATCTGAAGTTCCTTTGCAGTGGCTGGAGGCCCTGGCGTGCCCATTCTCTCTCTCTCTCTCTCTCTCTCTCTCTCTCTCTCTCTCTCTCTGCTTGTGAATAAATAAAAGTATTTTTAAAAATGCAACCATGTGTCCCAGGAGGAGAACTGAAAGAAAGACCTATGGTAGGCCAGGGGGTGCCTCAATCAATCTGAGTGGGTGGGGTCAGTAGCATCTGTGTAAGCAGAGGTTCCAGAGGGCAGAGAGACAAGAGACAAGACTTGCTCCAGTCTCAAACACACAGTTCTGGCCTGAGAGTCTGCTCATAAGCTGAGCCCAACGTCTGGAAAGCGTGTCTACTGGCCTCTTGGAGTGGTTTATTTCTCCTTGTTAATATCTTGGTTTAGGGCTGGAGAGATGGCTCAGTGGTTAATGCACTTGCCTCCAGTGCCTAAGGACCCAGGGTCAATTCCCCAGTACCTACATATGCCAAACCCACAAGGTGGTGCCCCTGGTGTGCTCTCTCTCTCTCTCTCTCTCTCTCTCTCTCTCTGCTTAAAAATGAATAAAAATATATTTTAAAAAATATCTTGGTTTAACTGTGTCTTCACTGACCTACCTTATCATAGGAACTACAGTCTTCTCAGAGAGTTGGATAGTGTTTTAAGGATGGATTGTTTTGTTATCGTCTAGCTCTTCCATGGACATCTAAGCTCCTTGAGGCAGGCAGGCACCATGTCTTGGAAGTACCTTAAAAGCAAATGGTGGGACCTAACTGACCTCATTGATCTGAGGTGGTGACCAGAAGAGATGTTGGTGCTGATGAAAGCGACACTGAGATGGAGCAAGCGTGGCCTGGGTAGGCAGCTGGATCCCTGCCTGGTCACCAGAGCGATCACAAGGGTGTCAGGTCATCCCAAGTAGGTGGCATGATTTGGGCAAAGGCCAGTTAGCTGTTGTCCTAGGTGTAGGCCGTAGAGTACAGGTCATCCAGTGACTCTTCATTTTGGGATGGCCAAAAAGCTTCAGAGAACAGAAATAACAAAAGAGAGGGTTGGGAAAAAACAGGGGTCAAGAGAGTGCCAGGGGCCACAGGAGTGTCTGCCTAAATCAAGACTGAAGACAATGCCATGAATACAAGACCATAAATGTGCCCAGAAGACAAGGGTGGTGGTACCTGCTGTAGCTTCTCTGCTGTGGCCACAAACCCAAGAAGAAAAACAAAGGAATGGAAGTGAAAATTCCCAAATCTGCAAGAAGAGGAAGACCTGTAGTTTCTTTCAGGATTCTGTCCTAGGAAGGGAGAGCTGGCTCATTGGGAACCAGGAGTATTACAACAGAGTGTAAGACGAAAAGGGTCTCTGAGAAATAACACTAGTTTCTCTCTCTCTCTCTCTCTCTCTCTCTCTCTCTCTCTCTCTGTGTGTGTGTGTGTGTGTTTACATGCAAGTGTGTTTTTAGGTGTGTGGATTCATGTGTGCATGTGTGTGGAAGCTAGAGGTCAGTGTCTAGTGTCTTCCTCAGTCTTTCTCTACCTTATTTGTTTTGAGACAGGGTCTCTCACTGGCCACAGAGCTCACCAATTTTTGGACTGGACAAGGTAGCCAGCAAGCCTCAGGAATCCTCCTGTCTTCACCTCACCAGGGTTCGGCTTATAGGTACATGACCCTCCACCTGGCTTTTACGTGGGTGCCGGGGATTCAAACTCAAGTCCTCAAGCTTACCCAGCAAACGCTTTACCAACTGAGGCATCTCCCTAGCTTCCCAAATAGACTTTAGTGCCAGTGCAATCTCCCCAGTTGCAAAGGGCAGGGTTATGAGATGTGTTTCCTATCTTGGAAGTACAGCCAAGTTCAATTCCAAAAGGCTGAGACCCAAAGACAGTGTTTTCTCTGAATTCCAACTGTAACTACCTAGGGTTCCAATCTTAGAAAACATATGGGAAGCTCTGGTATGTGTACACAAATAGATAGGAGAGATGTGTGCTTCTTGCTTTCCATCCAATACAAAGGGGCAGCTTTGAAAATGAAAGATTTCTATGACCTATGAATATGAGAGTCCAGGGGGACCTGGGCAGCTCTCTGGGATCCTGGGAAGACCTCATACAGGCTCTCACTGCCCTTCCTCTGACGGGTAGGGGGTGGACATTGGAAGGCATGAATACTGTGGCTGTACATCCTCCTTATCTGGCTTCAGAACAGGAGAACAGGGAGGGTGTCTTTGCAGGTGGGTGAGGGCATTCTGCTCCCAGGACTTGGGGACAGCTTAGGAATTCCTCCTGCTCTGCTCTGTAGCTTCTCAGAGACATTTGGCTGAAAGCACTCCAAAATCCTTCATACGCAAAGGTGGGGGGGGGGACTGCTGCCTTGGCAGCATTATCACCTCCTCAATGGCACCCCTTGAAATGGCACACGATCAGGGTGACACTTTCTCTCCTAACTTCCTTCTCACAATCTGAGACATCTCGGGATATTGTGGGAGACCGACCACCAAAACTGGCTCAGATGCTGTGTTTTTGATTTTTGTTTTTACTTCATTCATTTGAATGTGTAAGTATTGGTTACCCACACCCATGAAAGCATCTTTTATAAACAATTTATTTGTGTGTGTGTGTGTGTGTGCGTGTGCCAGTAGAAGTCAGAGGAAAGCTCTGGGTGACCCTCTCCTTCCCCCTTCTCAGAGTCAGGGTCCTTTCTGCTGTTTTGTCCCTGGAAAGCTGGCCCACAAGCTTCTGGATTCTCCTGACTTGTCCCACTGCCACAGGTGTGTCAGGATCACAGACACACGCACCACTTTTAGTTTGGCTTTATGTGGGTGCTGGGGTTCCAAACTCCAGTCAGCAAGTTTGTAGGGCAAAGTGCCTTTACCCCTGAGGCATCTCCCCAGCTTCATTTTTGTAATAACTTTGAAGGTCACTGGGGGGAAATAAACAAAAATAAATAAAAAGCAACCAATCCCATGCCTAGACATTTTCAATGACATCCACCTCGGTCCTATGACCCAGACTCTGACACCCTGTCAGTCCTTAGTAAAGCAATGTCCCTGACATATTCCCAGAGAGTGGTTTTAGAGATCACTTTTTGTTTGGAGATACAGTGAGGAACTTCACATGTGCCAGTTAAAATGGGTTAAGGAAAACAAAACAACAACAACAACAAAAACCCCCACCAAAATAAAAGCTGAGCCTTTAACTTTGTGTTAGTTTTCACATCAGAAGATAAACAAAACGAGCCAAGTGTGCCCCTGCATGCCAAGTACGCAAGGCTACGGGCGCTTTACAGGATCCTGGCATCGTCCCCACTTCCAGCCCACACGTGGCCTTGCAGATCCTGGGATTTGGTGTGGGTTGAGGTGAATGACAAGGCCACACCTAAGGGAACAGCAGCTCAGAGGAGGGCAGCGGAAGTGATCTGGCAGGGCCTGTGGGTCAATAGTGGTGACCAGCAGCCTCCCGAGGTGAACCAAACGGGGGCAAGTTGACTTGCTTTCCTCTTCTTGGGCTGAACTGAGGCTGATCGCTCTTCTCAGAACCCAGGAGCCCAAGGATTTCACACTCAGATAGGAAAACTGAACTGACAAGCCAGGGAACCAGAACCCCATTTCTTCAATGGACATTTCTGCACCTGGGGGTGGGGCTCTAGTCATTCACACTTCACTCCCTTTGTGTTTCTCATAAGCTCAAATCATCTTGGGTGTAAAATATGGAATTTCAGGTAAACGGTACATGATTTTCTTTAGTACAACTGTTTCTGTTTCCAAGCTTGAGAAGACATACATTATTCATTGGTAATTGATCATGAGGCTATTAACCACTTAGTTTATTATTCAGATTATTTTCCTTGCCTCCTTTCCCCACTCCTCCTCTCTGGTCCTCCCCCCCCTCCTTTTTATTAAAAAAATTTTTTTTGAGACGTTGGCCTCACTAGAGCTGAGGATGACCTTGAATTTCTGATCCTCCTGTCCCACTTCCAAAGTTCTTGGATTACAGGTTAGTCCCACCATCACGCCCAGTTTTTTTTCTTTCTTTTCTTTTTTTTTTTAATTGTCCATAATGAGTTACAGTATTTAGTGGGCAAACAATGAGTTGTTATCCCCAATTCCCCAATGCCCCCCCTCCCCATCCTCAATCAGCTGTATATCCTCCTCCATGCGTCGTCTGGATCAGTCCTTGTGGCAGGGGACCGTGGATAGCCTAGTACTCAGCCCGGTTCTCCTGACCCAAGTGTGTTGTTACTGAGGGGTGCCATGCCTCTGGATAGTCTCCCCCACCACGGCTCTCACAATCTTTCCGCCCCCCTCTTCCGCTCAGTTCCCTGAGTCGTGGTGGATGAGTATTAAGGCTGCTTTAAGGTTGTGCGCTTAGGGGTCTTTGTGTTGAAAATCGTTGGTTTCTGTCTCACTGGCTTATCCTGTGTTGACTGAATGGCTGTGGCTGTGAGTCCCTTGTTCATCCTGTCATTCTCTGTGGGGTTCCATATGGATCCTCCACGGTATGACTGTGGTGGCTCCTCTCTTGCCAGAATCTCAGGTATCCTCACGCCCAGTTTTATGTGGTGCTGGGGACTGAATCCAGTCAGGGCCTCCTGCACTTTAAAGGAATGACACTCTCCGGTCCTTCCCTCCATCATCACCACCTTTGAGTTGCTTGATTTTAGGAAAACTGTTAAGAGGGTGGAGGGAGACCGATCACTGAAGAATGTTGAAGGTCCTACTTCTCCCCAGCTGAGGACACGTTTCATTCATTCAGACTTGTTACTTTGGGCTAATTGTCATTGCTAACGTTTTGACAGAATTAGCTGTAGATGGGTGGCATCCGGAGTTTTGAGTGTATAGAACAGTAAAATGTTAAAAAAAAAAAAAGAAAGAAAGATAAAGAAGTCATGGGAAGATCAATATTTAGGTACCAAGGTGAAATATGATTGAATACAGATCTAAACAAACAAACAAAAAAACAAGAAAGAAAACCAGCTCCTGTCTTCAATGATTGTTCATTGGTAAAGAAAGTAACATTTTAACACCTTCCACGTAGGGAGAGCGTAGCCTCACAATAAAGAATATTTCTTAAACTTGGCAGCCTTACAATGATGCATTGCCTTCATGTTTGTGAAAATGTCATTGTAATCTGGTACAGGCTCTGAGAGCAGAGACACCCAGGCCAGACTGTACCCTTGTGACACCTGTCAGACGACAACATCAAGATTGCACCATGATACAGGTGTGAGCAGAAGACCGCAGCGCACCTGTTAGTAGGGGAAAGAGAAGGTGCACACAAACCAGCTGAAACTTCCATGACTCCCCTCTCCTACCTACAGTAAGCAATTTATTTCTGAGATGTGCATTCTTTGTGGGGAAGCACCAAGTGACGTTTCACAAATCATCAAGTTTTCTTTTTCTTTTTTTCCCTTAATTTAGATAGTAAAGAAAGCCGGGCTTTCTCAGGAACACAGTTCCATCTCTGCATTCTTCTCCTACATTTCTATAGAACGAAAGCTTCAGGGACCAGATAATGTCACACTGAACTTAATGCCCCCCTTGCTACGGAAGGGTGCAGAGGTCTTTGCAAGTACAGGTAATTGAGCCTCCTAGCATCTGTGAGCTGACAGCATGCGTGACCCCAGCAGAGACGAGCTGGGCAGCTGCCTTGGTTACCAGTGTTTAAAGACCAAGTCTCCAAGTTCAGATGTTTCCTCACCCTTCCCATTCTGCGCAAGGGAAACGATGGTGTGAAAAATGGAGAGTCGCCTGCAATCACTGAGTAATGAATAGGAACCATGATTAAAATCAATTGCCCAATCCAAGCCTTACACAGTTCATTAATCTCCTCCAACCTGAGAAAATGTAGAGAGACAGCTTTACCAGGAAATCTCCTCTTTAAATAGAAGAGAAATTCAATTTCATATCCTGCAGAGAGAGTCAAAGGGCCATTTGCCCAAGGTTCCCTACTTTCTCCTCCTCCTCAGAGCTATGAGGTTGGAGACAGAGTGTCTTTTGCAGGGCTCTTTGAAACAAAGAACTGGCAATTATGTATATACAGACCCAGGAAAATATATATTAACACATGCTTTCAAAACTCAAGGAACCAACCATCCCAAGTTTTCACAAAGATCAACTCTGGACTAGTGGGCAAGAGACAAGCCTTTTCTAAATTATGCTTTGTCTGTAATGATAGCGCTTAAGAATAGTGCTAATTGTTTGTGACCTTCAAAATAAATCAAAATCAAAGGTACAAATATTCTCATATATATAAAAGAAACCATCATTTCCAGGGGTTGGGGAGATGGCTCAGTCAGTGCTTACTGTGGAAACATGAGGACCTGATTTCAACCTGGAATCACATCTGATTTCTACCTACATCAGAACTGGGACACTGCTACACATAGGTATAGGCAAGCATTGGGGAGGTGGGCACAGGAGGGTCCCTGGGGCTTGCTGGCTACTCTCACTGAATCAGTGAGCTCCCGATTCAGGGACAGACCAGGTCTCCAAAAATAAGGTAGAAAGCAACTGATATTGACCTCTGACCTCCACATATGCATATATGACCACACATACACATAACACATAGGCCACACATTATATCCGCCCCCCCCCCCACATTACTCTCAAGTCAGATATAATGGTGCATGCCTGTAATCCCAGCACTCGGTGGTATATGATCCTCGGTTTAAAACCAGCCTGGGCTATATAGTGAGATCCCATTTCAACAAAACAGTAACAAATCACTTCTACTTGGATTTCAGGGAGGCCATTTAATGTACCCTAGTATTGATAGTTCTCTGTTAGATCCATTTTCAATGCCTAAAAGTTTTAGACTTGAGACAGAGACACAGAGCCAGAGAGAATGGGCACACCAGGGCCTCTAGCCACTGCAAATGAACTCCAGATGCATGTGCCACTTTGTGCCCCAGGCTTTACCTGGGTACTGGGAAATCGAACCCATGTCCTTAAGCTTTGCAGGCAAGTTCCTTAACCACTGAGCCATCTCTCCGGCCTGACATTTGCCTTTTGAGAAAAGCCATCTTACCATGTTATTTTTTAACCTCTCAAGAACCCATCTCTTCTCTAATTACCAAAGCTCAGGAATTTGCCCTCTCCTCCAGCCGGATTTAAATCAGCTTGCTCTCATCTCTCGTCTCTCTCTCTTCTGAAGAGATTCTTTTGTTTTCCAGGCTCAACCGACTAGGAGGGAGGGAGGGAGGGAGGGAGGGAGGGAGGGAGAGAGAGAGAGAGAGAGAGAGAGAGAGAGAGAGAGAGAGAGAGAGAGAGAGAGAGAGAGAGAGAGAGAGCGCCTTTGGCATAGATTCCAGGCCCTGTATTTCTCAGAAGTCACCTTTTGCTCCAGGTACCTGATAAACATCTAACTAACTAATTTCATGCTTGCTTCTAAGTGATTAACATTTTGCTTAGCAAATCCAGGGCCCTTCAGATACCATTTCCCTCCCACACAACAAGTCAGTTAATAAAACCCATGCAGCCCAGCCTGGCTCTCTGTCTCCCTTTAATGGTTTCTGTCACCTGGGTCCAGCTGCGGCATCATGACTCTGCACACAGATATGCAGCCTCGGGGCAGGTGGATGCAAATGACTGTGGCCCTCGCATTGCAGTTTAAGGGCAGCTCTTAAGGTTCTTCTCTCCCCGTCCACTTCTCTTCCTAACCACCGAAGTTGAGGATAATGTGCTATTTTTACTTATTTTTAGTGGAAAGACCATTAAACCTTAGGGTGACGGTAGCATATTGCTGAATTCTGTGTTTTAGTCTGAGTAGAATAAATTAGACGTATTGGTGGGAAGAAGAGAGAAAGAGGTACACCGAAGCAAAATAATAGATTTTAAAAAGCTATTTCTTATGTTCTAGGTTTAAAAAATAGCCAAAAGTAATAATTTTATAAATAGACTGGAGGATTTTCTGGGGTTTTTTTTTAATGCATGTACAGATGTGCATACAAACAAACGTGTGTGCAGAGGCCAGAAGACAATCTCTGTGTCATTTGTGAGGAATGCCATCTACTTTCTCTGAGATGGGGTCTCTTTATTGGTCTGGAGTTTGCCAAGTAGGTTACACAGGTGACCAGAGATCTCCTGTCTCTGCCTCATCAATTCAGGTTATAAGTGGGCACCACAAACCCTAGCACTTTTACATTCTGGGGTCCTGGGGAATGAACTCAGGTTCATTCATAGACAGAGCTATCTCTCCCTAGCCCCAAGATACTGTGATTTTTTAAACAAAGTTATTTATTAGCAGCCATATTAAAAATCCATAGACCTGGATGTTAAATGTATCATATCTATGTAGTGAAATTGTGTTTACACCATGACACCATGAGATTTAATGGGAGCAGAATAGGTTATATCTTTTCACAAAGCACCCTAGTTTCCTGGGTAGAGAAGCTTTTATCCAGGGATGCCACTGAGGCATGACAGAAAGGAACCCATTTCCTCAGAAAGCAACATGTTTAGGATAATGGGGGTGAGCTGGGTAAAATACACTCTGCATTTTGATTCTAATTTCAACTGAAAGGAAAGAAGGCTCTCTGTTCTTGGGGGAGAGGGTCCTCATCCTAGGAGTCAAAATGATCTGCCAGCCTACATCCCAGTGATCAGGGGTCTGTCACTTGTAGATTAGCATTTTCAAACACAAAACCTTTCTTTGGGTTAAATATTCCTTTTGTTGTGACTTAAATGAACTCCCTGAGGAGGTCTGTTCTGAGCATGCCCAGCAGTCCTTTACCTTCTAGAAGAATGGGAGGTAGGGAACCCAGTCCTCTCCCACCCCGGGACAGGAGATCTGGGCTCTTCTCTTTAGTGCCGGGTAGAACTCCACTTAAATATTATTTTAATGGAAGAGTGGTTTTTCTTCATAAGACTATAGTATAATTTAATAAGTTTCCTAGGATGAGATCGTTTATTGAATTTACATTTGTAGCCATTTATAAAGAGAACCTAAATAAACGTGATTTTCTATGCACAAAAACCTTGGCATTCCAAATGGTTTCCTCAGTATCGTCTACTGGAAGCAGAATCCCCAGACCAAAGAGTATCATCAGTTTTTTAGGGCTTTAATGCACATCACCAGGAAAGTTGCATCGATTTATTTTAACGCAGTAGATGACTGTCTTCTAGAAGCTAGAGTGTATTGATTTATGTCATTTAAAGATCATCGCTACGCTGTTAGGGCCTTGGTAGGTAACTGCACTGAATAATATTCATTGCCTAGCCATTTGTATTTTCTCTCCAATGAGTTGTCAGCGCATAACCTTTGTCTATTTTTATTCACATATCGAAATACTTGAAATTCAAAGGTTATTCACTTTGGTACCTTAAGTTTTAAAAGATTTTCTTACTACTTTGCTATTTAATTAGTTAATTAATTTTTATTTATTTATTCATTCCGGTCCTGGGGAATTAAAGTCGGGGACTTATGCATAATAGTTAAGTGGTTCACCACTCAGCTATTCAAATCCTTGCTTGGCCCTTATCTTCTGCTTTCATCACCACGTTTCCTTTGCGCATAGAAAATTTATATTCGCCTATATTCCAACTTACCACTTAACACTATGGTTTCTTCCATTGCCTTAAAAGTTTAGGAAATCTGTACCCATTGAGATAGGTATGTAGAAATATGTTCTTCTAGTTATTTTAAAATTAATTTGTTAAAAATAAATTTCTTCAAAAATATCATGTCTTTCATCCACCTGGAACTTAATTTGTTATAGAATATAAGAAAAAAATGCTCCGATAAACTAAAGATTATATGGCACCATTTTCTGACCACTTACCCTCCACAGCTTATATATATTCTGTTTATACATACACATGACTCAATTAACACGTGCAAAACGATGTTTGGTTTTCTTTTAATATTTTACTATTTTCTTTGCTGATTGTGTGATGGAGTGTCTCCAACTCTAAGCTCTTCCTTCCTTTCTTTCTCACTCTTTCTCACTTGCTCCTACATTCTTTCTTTTCCTTCCTTCCTTCCTTCCTTCCTTCCTTCCTTCCTTCCTTCCTTCCTTCCTTCCTTCCTTCCTTCCTTTCTTTCTTTCTTTCTTTCTTTCTTTCCTAGCTATTCTTATATTGGCTTCTTTCAAGTTAAAAAGTACCCAAGGTGGCATAAGAAGATAGTCTTACATTCCCAGAGAAAGAAAAATCTTTCCCTTTTAAAGTTTCAGGTCTTGATTGAACATGGAACAGTTTGAGCTTGTGTGTTGTGAAGGGTGGGGTTCCCAAAGAAAATCAGAAAAAGGTTTTCTGGGTTTCTTGATATTTGCTGGAACAGAACTATAAAGAAGAATTAGGTACCTTTTGGTTTATCTTAAGAACAGAACGTCTGGGGTGAGGAGACAGACATTTAATGTCAAGAGATCATCACTGCTTTGGCTTCTAGGGCGCCAGCCAGTAAAGACATCGACACAGTGAGCAGGAGAAAATTGTAAGAAACTGTCACAAAATAGAAAATGAGAGAAAGCCTGAATTACAATGGTCCCATCAGAGTACTGCAAAGTGTGGCCACACAATTCTGTGTCATTTTTTACACTGTGAATAGCTGATATCTTAGGATGATGGGGTTATAGAGGACATCTTCCTTTTTAACCTTGTTTTTACTTGTTTCCTGAATTAACAGTTTTAAAAACAACAAAAACAATAGCCTATTAACTAACCTATGAAATGCAGTATTTGATGCTTTAGTACCAAGAAAAGCACGATTACAACAAAAAGTAAAATTTTCACCTCTTCACCTCTTACCTTAATAGACATAGGAACACTAAATTCATCTCATTAAACGAGATTTTTGTGAAAATGAGACAGGTCATTTCTGAGCTAAGTGCCTAGCTTCTGAATAAGATTTCACTCAAAATGAGGTTGGGGGCTAGAAGAAGATGGGAACAAAACTATCTCTTAAAAACTGCTATTTCTACGATCCCCTCTCCCACTGTCATGACAAGCCGGGATTTGGTCCATCTTGAGTGTTTAAAAGAAGGGCCTGGAAATGAGTGCGGACTAGAAATCTCTTCCATTTTTTCTTGCAAATTCCCTTTTTTTGTGACCTCACTGGGACCATTTGACTGTCTTGAAGATTCCCATTTTCCTTTACTGGTTTCTCCCTTCTTTTCACTCCTCTTAATTATTCTGTATTTCATTAATAGACACTTTTCTCTGGCTAACCAACAGGGAAGTGGGTCAGAGTCATGCACAATATACTTTATCTGATTGTCTCTGGCTGGAGCAAAGTTCCACTGTGCACAGTCCTGGAATTAGTCACTTTCAATCTAAGTGATGGGCAGACTCTGTGGCAATGAGTTCTGTCATTGTAGGCACTTGAAAATATCTGCTTCAATTGTTCCCACCTCTCACCCCAGCCAGCAAGTTCATCTTTGCTCTTAAACCATAAGCAGCCCGTGTATTCCCTTCCCATGCCACGTTAGAGAGAAATAAAACTCAAGTACCATGCGTGCCAATTAAATGCCTAGACAAGTAAGTAATAGCCCATTTTTAACTTTCACGCTTAAAAACCATCGAAGCACCTATAAGCGTCTCTTCATCACGAGGGTGCAGGGTGCTGGTGAGTGCAGTGTTCAGCTACTCCTGTCTCCGTTCTACTTTGGGGCAGGGCTCCCAGTGGTCATCCCTGGGAGACAAAGACACTTCCTTCCGCACAGAGACTGTCAAGGCCAATGTACCTTTCAGGAGACTGTCTCTGAGATTTTTTTTTTCCAACATTGAAACTGAAAAAGAATATTGAACTGGACAGATCTTCACCAACACTTTCCCTGCTCTATATAGACAAGTTGTCATTGGGTTGTACAAGCAATTTCTACCCACAGAAACTCAGGAAAGGGGGCGTTTTCAAGGACTGTGCTGACTCTGGCTCAGGAGTTGTGAGGAGCCAAGGAGGGGGCTCCTGGGGACAGTAATGGTGTTTGCCTGGAAGCTCATTAAATATCAACAAGTTGGAGGAAAAGAGACAGTAGATGGACACCCCCCCACTCCCAACTCAGGAATCTGTGTTCAGGATCTTTATCTCACTGCCTCGGGAAACTTCATACAGTGGGAAATCACTATAAGATATGGGGTCACATATACCTGGACTTGCATCCTAGCAAAATGTTCCCACTTATTCCCTCCTATCCTTCCTCTTTCCCTCCTTTCCTTCCTTTCTCCCTCCCTCCTTCCCTCCCTCCCTCCTTTCTTTCCTTCCTTCCTTCTTCCCTCTCTTTGTCCCTTCCTTTCATTCTCCCTTCCCTTCCCTCCCCTCCCCTCCTTCCTTCCTTCCTTCCTTCCTTCCTTCCTTCCATTCTCTCCCTCCCTCCTTCCCCCCTCTCTCTTTCTTCTTTTCTTTGGCATGGCTCTCACTGAACCTAGAACTCACCAATTTGGCTCAGCTAGCTAGCCAGCAAGCTTTAGGGATTTCCTGTCTCTACTCCCTAGGGCTGGGATTCCAGATGAGCGTCACCACTAAGGATCGAACCCAGGACCTCATGCTTGTATAGCAAATACTTTATCCACTGAGCCATCTCCCTGGCCTCTCTTTTTCCTTTATTGAGATGGGGTCTTGCTACAGAGACTGGCCTGGAACTCCCAATGCTCCTGACCCAGCACTAGGGTTCCAGGTGTGCACCACCACTCCCCACAGCCGTGTTTGAGTTGAAGTGAAGTACTTAACTTCTTGGGCCCTATTTTATATATAAAACAGAGGTAAAGACATATTTTTTTCTCACAGTTTTATTAGGAACGAACTTCAACACTTGGTGACCCCATCCCTGATTCTCTCTTGTATGGTAAGTCATTTAAGCCCCATGGGACCCCATTGCTTCCAGTGGCAATTCCTATAGATGTTAAATCCGCAGTATATCCAGAACCAACCAACCTTGCTTTCCTCTGACTGTTAGCACACCAATCCCAGCCACTACCACCTCTCTCCTAAACCGGACTAAAACCTCGCTAAACCAGTTTCTCTCCTGTTTTTATACAGTCTATAATCCATCTCCACATAGCAGGAGAGACAATATTCAAAAGTGTAAATATAAGTCATCCCATGCTTTCTACCTTGTCTACACCCCCTAATGCCTCATTTATTTTTGTGGTGTTTGAACGTAGTCCCTTCTGCATACCAGATAATCACTCCAGCCCTGAACCTCCACCAGCTTCTAACTCGTCAGTAAACCATCCTGACTCTGCACCACGGCCTCCAGTGCTCCATATGATCCAGCCTCTTCCTACCTCCTTCCTCTCTGGCTTCATCTGCGATTTCCACATTCTTATATTGATTTTTTTCTCCCACAGGTGCTGGCCTTCTGCCATGTCTGTTATGCAACCTAATTGTTTCTACTGTAGGGCCTTCTTTTCAATTGCTTTTTCCATGATTTGGACGAAACGTCTTCTAGATTCTTCTAGAGTTGAAGACTTTTCAACAGATAGGTCAAATGTTTGCTACTAAAATTTGTCTTCCCTGTTCCAGTCACTCTGGGTCAGAACCCTGGCTTATTTTCATCCCATCGCTTGTCACTCTATGAAATAATTCTTCCTTATTCTTATCTGTTTGTTTTCTGTTTGTTCTTGAGAACATAAGCTTCAAGAAGAAGGGGACTCTGCTTTTTATCCCTTAATAAGTTTGGAATAATGCCCAGTGCAGACTCGGCACTGGGAAAGTATTTGGTAAAAAATAAAATAAAAAGTCTGAATAAATATGTATAAATGGGCTAATAATAGCTTCCTGGAAATTGATGAGTGGCTTTGAAAATCTGTCTTTTCTGTGGCTAATGATTCTATGACCCTTCGAAAAGGAAGATGGAATCCCAGAATGATTTTAAAAGAAATATTAGAAAGTTTTTAAATTCTCACATTATAGGAGTCCATATGAAGTGTACCAAGTTGAAATACTTCCCAGACCTGCTTTAATATGATGGTAAGAAGGACATCAGGGTTTTGTGTGTAAAGGGATGCATCTAAATAATTAAAAAATTTTTTGATATATATAGCAACTTGGCTCTGTACCCAATCCTATTTGTAGTTTGCTGGGGATCCCCTTTATTCACAGATCCTGGACCGGAAATGCAACCGTATGACCCAACATGTCTGCTAAAACAAATGGCTCTGATAGGACAGGCATGTGCTGACCACATGGGCAGTGTTGGTCAGCTGGAGAAGTCATTCCCGTGTCCTGTGCAGGTGAGCTGGGCTTTCAGAAGACCACCCCACACAGCGGATCCCCCGATTCCATCAGGAAAAGTATTGGAACCAGAAAGGATAGAAGAAAGCTTCTAGAAAGAGGAATGGAGTCCCAGCATTTATGAAGCAAATGCTTTTCTCTTAGCAAATCCTCCTGGTTCTGCCTCCTGTATTTATCCAGTATCTATCACCCTTTGAAAAGACAGACTGTGCTGGTCTGTGGAAGAATCCAGAACCCATGAGTACAAACCAAGGCCAGATTTGAGCTCAGTAAACGGGGAGGCATGTCCATCAGTCTCTCCTTGTTCTTGGGTAAAACCATGCTTGGAAACCGTGTAATAAGAAGCTTCCTTCTCAGGATGCTGAAATTTGGGGCAGGCAAACCCTAGTCAGTAATGCATTTTTTTAAAGAGGATTTCTCTTTTGGGAGGTGGGCCATACATACGCTTCTGGAAAGTTCTTAAATCTCTTTATGGGGGGGGGGTCCAATAGCATGTGGCTTGCACCCCTGACACTTGAATAAATATGGTAAATATGATGAATCTGCTATTTCCATCGGCTTTACATTTCACAAGTTAACCTAGAATCTCACAGACCCAAAGTTTTATATTCTGACCTGAAAGCAAGTAACTGGCTCTTTCCTGCCCAAGAGATTTCTCCTCTGGAAGAATGAGGCAGGCATCCAGGGCCAGGCTGGCTTGATTGACAGGAGGGACAGCTAGAGAGCTGAGGATTGGATCAGACTTTCTTGGAATCAGCATCCCAGCCAGGGTTGTTCCTACCTAGCTTTTCCAGCCTGGCTGGCTCAGGCTCTGGGCAGAAGCTGGCCCTCCTTGGGACCCTCCTCAGTCTGACCCCTCTTTCCCTCCATTCCTTCCTCTGCCTTCATTCCAGCTCCTAGCAGCAGCCTTTGAATGCTTGGCATGAAAATGAGCCCATTTTATTTTTGGAACCCACAGAGGCAGCCTTGAGGAGAGTTATTATGTTGCTTTCAGCAGCTAAACAAAAAGGTGTGAAATCGTTCGCTGGGTGTTCTAGAATGAGAAAATAAATAAATAAAACACTGAGAAGGAAGGTTCAGGACAGTGTGTGGCAACTTGGATGCAACCTCGTGACTGGGACTTCTCGGAGATTTATTAGTAAGCAAAGGGGTGTCGGGAATGTCTGCATTTTTCTCACCTTCCCCGGAAGTTACTAGAATAGAAAGGAAGCCACTGGCATTCCCCCCCACCTGCCCACCACACACACACACACACACACACACACACACACACACACACACACACACACGCAGCCTTTAAAAAATCACTTGGGGAAAGGCCCTGATTTGAGAAGATTCCTTAAAGCCCTTTGCAGTATTTCTTGTACAGAGAGGGTGAAGGAGAAAGACAGGGAACATTTTTCCAGTTTTGGTGACCAAGGGACAACCAGTGAATAGTGCTGTGGACAGGTCTGGGTCTTTTACACAAACACGACAGTGGTGAGAGACAAGAGCCTAAGCAACACAGGCCCCATGAACTTGGAGGCTTTCACCTAGGCTGGTGACATTCAGGGGGAGACGCTACTTTTGGGGGAGGGGGGAGGATTGCAGATTAATTAGTAGGGAAACTACTTTCAATTTGTATCTTGGGTATGTTTCTTTTTTTAAAATCAATTACACACTTTAAAAATTATTATTTATTATTTATTTTATTGTTATTTATTTATGTGTACGTGTTTGTGGGGGGGCACACTAGGGTCTCTTGTCACTGCAAATGAATGGCAGGTGCATGCACCTCTCTTTTGGTATGGCTTTCCGTGGGTGCTGGGGACTCGAACCTATTGAACAGGGTTTGCAAGCATGAACCTTTAGCTGCTGAGCCATCTCCCCAGCCTTAGAATCATTTTTAAGCTGAAAAGTATTTTTAAAGATACAAGAAACTTGGTAAATGCGCATCTGTATTCACGAGATTTTATAACCCTCTAATGTAACAAAATCTACTTGAGATTTTTTGGTGTGTGTATGCGTGCGTGTGCGTGTGTATGTGTGTGTGCACCTGCACATTTGACTGTATGCACTTGAACTTGTGTGTATTTACATGTAGAGACCAGAGGACAACCTCAGGGGTCATTCTCAGGTCTAATCGCCCACCTCTTTCTGAGTCTGGGTCTCTCATCAGCCTGGACCTCACCAACTTGGTTAGACTGACTGGCCAGTGAGCCCCAGGGATCCTCCTGTCTCGGCCTCCTCAGTGATGGCATCACAGGTGTGTGCCCCATGCCTGGTGTTGGGGACAGAACTCAGGTCATGCTTGGGAGGCAAGCACTTCACCCACGGAGCCATCTCCCCAGCCCATCCTTAAGCCCTCTGTAGAAGGAAGTGTGATGGTTAAGTTTTGATGTCAACTTGACCTTTCAAGTAATCTTGGGTGGGTCTCTGAGGATGTTCGCAGGAAGGCAGCCTCTCAGTAGGGGGCAGGATGTAAAGAAGCTCAAAGCCTTTCCTGTGTGGGCAGTGCAGGAAGGAAATTCCAGAGACTCAGGAAGCCATTAAGTTTGGGATAGAATTGCAAGACCCCACCCTAGGGCTATATAAAGGTGAAAGAATTCTCTCATTGCTCTCCTGCCTGTTTGCTGTTCCGTGTGTATGGTGTTGGTGATGGGTTTCTCTCTCTGCTTGGACCTGTGAAAGGAGAGCAGCCTCTTTTGCATTCTGGAATTTCCCCTGTATCTACAGCTACAAATAAATCCTTTCCTCCCCAAAACTGTGCCTGGTTTGAAGATTCATCCCAGTGGCGTGTGGCTGACTGTGACAGGAAATCAGTGCCTTAACTGCCTCCTCTTCTTTCTTCCTTTCATTGAAAAAGCAAGCTATACTTTGCAGTTGGTATGTGTCCTTCCACCCTGTGGCTTTGTGTGACCAGCCACTAGGACGAGTGACCATGACCTTCGGAATATTTAGCAGAATGGCTTCTGTCACTCATGGGCTTTACCTTGTAGTGGGTGAGCAGTAGACCTGTCTTGTTGCAGCAGAAACTGAGCTATTCTCCATCGGACACTCAAGGCCAGGATTGTAAGACAAAAATCCAGCAGTTCAAGGAAGACACTTACAAAGCCCTGGTTAATAGATTCATGACCCATAGACCACAGAAGGTTCATCTCCCCTGATCAACATTATCCTGTTGTTGAGATAAACCGAGTCACAGACGGAAACAAAACCCACTATAATTCCAAAGTTCTCTTGGAAAAAGGAATGTCTTTGTATAGGAAAATTCCATGATGAGTCATGACTTTGGGGGGATACAGGTGGCAGGAATGAAGACACAGCCAAGCTGAGGACTGCGGGGTGAGAGAGGAGAAAGGCAGAGGTGAAGAGAGAAAAATAAGGGTTCCTGGCCAGCCTGGCCATATAGGAGTCATCCACAGAACCTTCCCTGATCCCACAGTAAGGATACTTTTCTCTCTATACTAGGTATGTCTCTATTACAGTACAGTATCCATCCCACGCTAACACAGGTTTTTAACCTTAACACAACAAGGCCATCTTCATGGTATCATCTTGGAATTTCCAGTGCCCAGCAAGACAGAGGGTCACTGTGTGGAATGAAATGTGGCTGTGTACAGAATCCAGGGAAATGTCAAAGAGTGACATGTGCTACTTCAGAAAGAGGGACTCGGCCCAGTCACTCTGTGACTAGTTACAACATGCTAGGTGCCGGGAATAGTGGCGCACACCTTTGGTCCCAGGGCTCGGAGGCAGAGGTAGGAGGATCACCATAAGTTCAAAGCCAGCCTGAGACTACATAGTGAATTCCAGGTCAGCCTGAGCTGAGACCCTGCCTCAAAAATCAGAAACAACAAACAAAAAAAAAAACCCCGATGTGGTTTTTTCCCCCCAGTCCCTAGCTTGAATAAGAACCCATTGCTCTCCAGACGCAGAAAGCAATGTAATTGATGGCTTGTTGGTTTATTTACTTCCGGCACCAAGACCCAGGCTGATTGCACATGGGGTGTGGGTATCAGAAACTGGTAAGCCTTGCCCTACCTGGTCTGTCTGGCTCCTAGGCTTGGGTAAGTCACATAACTCCTTTGCGACTTCTGATTCCTCACCCAGTGGTAATGACTGGCTTCACACTTCACAGGGTGGCTAATGCTTCATTAAGGAT
Source organism: Zapus hudsonius (assembly GCA_004024765.1). Taxonomy (NCBI): domain Eukaryota; kingdom Metazoa; phylum Chordata; class Mammalia; order Rodentia; family Dipodidae; genus Zapus; species Zapus hudsonius. The sequence continues at coordinate 32,724 of PVHP010015518.1, forward strand.
TGAGAAGCTGGAAAATATGAGTGTAATGTGTATGAAGAGATTCCTGTCCATATTTATGTCTGAGCTCTGTGGCAGGAAGCATTTATTTATTATTTTTAATTATTATAATTATTACTTATTATTTTTTATTTTTTTTTGCTTTTTGAGGTAGGGTCTCACTCTAGCCCAGGTTGACATGTAGTCTCAGGCTGGCCTTGAACTTACAGCAATTCTCCTACCTCAGCCTCCTGAGGCCTGGGATTAAAGGTGTGCGTCACCACACCAGGCGAGTAGGAATCAGTTATGACTTGGAAGAAAGGTAGGAAGATATAGAAACCGTCGAACCTCATTGTAAAATGGTTCACTTGGTCACTTGGTATTGATCAGGAAATGGACCATGTAATTGCTGCTTTTGTTCTAGTACATTCCATGGCTCTTTGCTGCTCATTTTCTATGTATGGCATGCTATCTGTCGGCCTTGGTTTCTTTCATTAGCAGGACTCTTTCTGAGTTCCTTCATGGGTGAAAGCTCTTGTCTTCGTCTCTTCACCTCCAAGCACACACAGACTCAAAGTAAATGAATGACACACAAGTTTGTAAGGAACCCATCGGGTAGCCCCATATCAAGAAAGGACAGGCTTGCAAATCCCTCAGCTCTGCAGACTCAGCCAGTGTGCCCACTGCTAATTGTTAGTGAAAGGCCAGGGGGCCTGAGAAGATGAGAAAGAAAGGAAAATGAACCAAGACAGTGTCTTTAGCTACTTCCTTAAAAATCACCATTAGAGCCCAGTGTGGTGGCGCACACCTTTAATCCCAGCACTCAGGAGGCAGAGGTAGGAGGATCTCCATGGATTCAAAATTATTTTGAGACTACATAATAAATTCCAGGTCAGCCTGGGCTAGAGCAAGACCCTACCTTGAAACAAAACAAACAAACAAATCACCATCATTATAAGGACATTTTCTGTTTTTAATCACAGAGGCCCTTTCAAGACCAAAACTGTTCAAAGAAGAGCCCAGTGGGTAAGGAGGTACTCGGAAACATGAGAGGCGTTACTGTTGAGAAAGACACTTTGATTTAAGCAGACTCTGCCTCTGCAATGTCATGGGGCAGGACCAAGGAATCACCCTCACTGTCTGTCACCACTGTCCTCAAAACCCCACGGCTCACACCCCAGAGGCAGGTGGGTTGGCCCTGAGGTTCAGGTGAGGCAAGAGAGCCACTGCAGATTGCCAGGCCAGATGGCTGTGGAGAGGTGTGTGGTCACCAAGGTTTATATAAGGGGGATGGAGAACAGGCTAAAGGGGACGAGGTGGCGCTGATGTCGATTGGCTAACTTCACAGGAGAGCAGACCAGCAGGGCCCTTAGAAAGAAAACAGGACGGTGTGTCACCTGTAGGCGAGGAACACGCAGGTGTCTTCCAAATGCAGTTTGAAGAAGGTGTGAATAAGTTCAAATCATGATATGTAGTAAATAAGCCATAAATCTTTTCAAACCTTGGGAGTTAGTGGACTAGACTCTATTCATACCCTGTCTGCATTTCTGTCAGACACATCCCCCGTACAGGGTGAGGGTCCTAGATCTGAAAGATCTGAGACCAAAAATGTTGGGAGATTTCAGATATGTATCTTGGAATATTTTCATATACTTATGTAAATATTCCAAGTGTACTTACTTAGTAACTACATCTTGGGAATGGGTTCCCAAGTCAAAACACACAAAAGTCATTTATGGTTTATATGTACCTTAAACACATACCCAGAAAGTAATTTTATATGATATTTCTTAGAGTGCTTGCATTTAAGTTTTTTTTAATATTTTTATTATTATTATTATTATTTTGCAGACAGAGGGAGAGAGAGAATGAGAATGAATATGCCTGGGCCTTTTGCCACTGCAAACAAATTCCAGATGCACAAACCACTTTATGTATCTGGCTTTACGTGGATATTGGGGAACTGAGCCTGGCCCAACCCAGGCCAGCAGACTCTTGAAAACAAGTACCTTTAACCACTGAGCCATCTCTCCGACCCTGTGGTTTTACTTCTGGAAGATCAGGTGTGTAATTTTCCAGCTGTGATTGTCACATAATTGCTCAGAACGTTCTGGATTTTGGGATTAGGATTGCTCAACCTGTATCATTGCAGAATTTCATTGATGAAACCACTTTAGGGGTCTGAGAAGAAAGCTCAGTCAGTACAAGGCTTGCCACACACGAGGACTAACTTTAGATCCCTTGAACCCACTTAAAAGCTGGACATGGTGGTGCATACCTGTCATCTCCTAGCTGGGGAGGCGGAGACAGGAAGATCCCTGGGATTTGCTGGCTAGTTAGTGAAGTTGAATTGATGAACTTCAGTAAGAGGCCCTGTTTCAAAAGTCACCTGGGGAGTGATTGAAGGAGAACCTTGATATTGACCTCTGTTCTCCACTCATATGTGGACACAGGTGTATTCTCTCTCTCTCTCTCTCTCTCTCTCTCTCTCTCTCTCACACACACACACACACACACACACACACACACACACACATTCAAAGCAAATCACTTTAGGAAAATACAAAAATAATTTTGGAATTTGAATCTCTGGAAACTCTAGCTGAACAAATGTTGAACAGAGTTTTTTGTTTGTTTTTCGAGGTAGGGTCTCACTCTAGCCCAGGCTGACCTGGAATTCACTATATAGTCTCAGGCTGGCCTCAAACTCATGGAGATCTTTCTACCTTCGCCTCCCGAGTGCTGGGATTAAAGGTGTGCGCCACCACACCTGGCTGTCCAGTGTATTTAGATGGAGTGCATGAGGAGGGGAGCTGGCTGAGCAGGCTAACTCCAACACGCACACCCAGCTTAACCTCAGGCTGGCACAGGGCTGTGGGAGTACTTTCTCAGCCCGCATCCCACTCTGAGGTCAACTGATATCACAAGTGCCTTTGGCCATGAGAGGCTCGTCATCTCAGAAGCAGAGATGACTGCCAAATTCAAGTTGCCATGACTCTGAACATAGTATACCATTCCCAGTCCAAATCCTAGCCTGTAACTATGGTGGCTGTTTAGCCCAGAGCCCTTCTTGATTTTTTTTTTTCTGACTCACACACACTGGCCACAGTCATGGAGCAGGTGGAAGACTTAAGTGTCACTAGTTGGTTTCCAGTTGCTTCCAGGAAAAAAAAATAAATAAATCCATGGCATAGAAGATTCTTGCTTCTGGCATCTGGCACAGTCTCTGGGATGACAGAGAGGAGTCCCAGGGATGAGCATTGCTATCTTGGATTTAAGTGAGTTCTCTCTGTACTTTGAGGGACTTAGAGATAAACAGGAAACCAGGGATATCAGGTTTTCATAACAACTCATTGTTTGCCCACTAAATAATGTAACTCATTATGGACAATAAAAAAAAAATAAGGGAGAAAAAAAAAGTAACAAACCAGAAGAAAAAAAAAAAAAACACCACTCAATGTGTATATATGGTCTTTGCCAAGTACCTCGGGCCTGACATGCCACTTCTGAAGCTTCCCACTGTGGAACATTCTGTCTCAGAGGTTGTCAGTCAGCTGACGTCATATTCTGCTTTCATGGCGTTGATGCATATCTACCAGAAAAGAGGCCAAGAGGAAGGCCTGGCTCTCATCGCCTTCATCTCTACCTTGGGCAAAAGATTTGATCATGCCTGACCCGGCCCCCACCTTGCCCTTGGGCATTCTCCCCACCCCCTTCTGGGCTGTTTTTGTTTGACTGTCATTTTTTTAAATTCAGCATCCGTGAAACTTGTAGCCAGGGTTCCATGAATATTGCAATAATAAAACAACAATACTGTTTATGAAAAACACCAGAGTCCCAGACTTACCTTGATGCGGGCTGGGGATCTTTGCCAACTGGAAAACTCAAAATGCTATTTTAACATTTCTGCACAGTCCTTTACGTTGCCACCCCCTGCCCCTTTGTGACATCTCCCATGTAAAAAGACCCCCAGAAGCTCTCTCTGCTCACACATGCATCCGAGGTGAGGGAGAGTCATGGGAGCTAGCCACATCCTTTATGTTCGGGGCCTCAAGGGTGAGCATAACTTTATCTTCTGATGAAATGTCTTTAGAAGTGGTGACTGCGAGCATGATTACTGAGAAAAACACATTTTCCCTTTAAACAGAGAAACCAACAGCCATGCACAAGAAAAAAAAAAGCCTGAAAAAAAAAAGAAAAAAGAAAGAGTTGAGCTACCACAAAACAAACAAATATTCAGCTGGGTTTCAGGAAGCTTGCAAGAGGATCAAACGAGCACGTCTCTATTGAAGTTCAAGAACGTTTAGGCTTTCTCCAGCCTGGGTTCCTATTGACAGCTACTGGCTTTTATACATCCTCCTCAGGAGGGCATTCCAGCTTCAGCTTTCTCACACAGTGGCCTGGATGCCCTGGCTGGGGGGAGGGGAAGTCCTCCCATTCTGGAAGCATCCATATGGGAAGTTATTCAGACTGGGACACTGACTGTGAGAGGAGCCTAGCAGAACAAGGCTGACTCCTAGGCTATCCGTGATCCCCTGCCCCAAGGACTGATCCAGATGGCCCACGGAGGAGGATACCCAGC
>PVHP010015519.1:0-36791 GCA_004024765.1 Zapus hudsonius
TCGCCATTTAGGATGAGTCCCTTAAGTGTACAATTTTCCAAGAATATAATAATTTCAGCCATGGAAATGAGCCCTGATGGACCGGTGTCCTGTCTGGAAAAAACGATCTACCATAGCCTGCTTCCAGTGTGGAATGAGTGAGTTCATCAGAGTAGAGTGAACAGAAGTACAAGAAGAAATGACAAGAAGCAGGTGAAGGGCAGAACACCAAGCCAGCGCTGAGCACCTCTCAGCCAAAAGGATGGGAATTCTGTAAAAAACAGCTGGAGTCCTTGGGGATCAGGGGTTGGTGGGGGGAACATCTTCCAGTGAGCAGTTTCCACCACAGATGTGTTTCTACCCTGAGCTGAACAATAGGGACCTCTCTTGTCTTGCAGTTGGGGAGTGGGGAATAGAGGTGCCAGACTTCTGGGAACCTGTTGACCTTCTGCTGTTTTTAGGGGCATTTTCACTCACTCTTTTGATATTCTTTTTCCTCTCCATCACAGGCCAGGGGACCAACAAGAACAAGAGGCCTCAGAGGGTACTTTGTGGTAAATGTTTAGATCTGAGGGGGTTGGAGGAATACCCTAGTCCCAAAATTGGCTCTCAGCAAGTTTAAACAGCACAAGGCATTTTATTCATGTAACTTATAACCAATCCAGTTGGGTCCTGGGTGGTTAGTGTGAACCACTCTTCAGGCAATTTCCCATCATGCAATTCCCGCCATGCAAATGAAGGCAGCTTTGTGGTTGTGGTCATTCTGCCAGTCCTCTCTGCTGACACCCTTAGGACAGAACAAAGCCGGTGTTTCAGTTTGGGGGAGGTTTTCTGAGTCAGATTGAATTGGGGACACATTCCCTTTCTGGTCTCTCAATTTCAGAGCCTCCACAGGTTCTGCGTGCTTGACATCCTAGGGACTGTGTGCTCCATTAAGACCTCCCAGTTCAAAGGCTATTTATCCATTTATTTATTTATCCATTCCTTAGGGGCTGGGAGAAAGCTCAAACAAAACTTTGAAGAAAGTTTGCAGATCGATGCAGTTAAATATTTTCCGCTTTAATAATCAGCATCTTGTTACCTTACTTAACTAACCCTAGAATAATAACTGCAATATAAAAAATGTTAAACCAGATATGGTGACTCACACCTTAATCCCAGCACTTGGGAGACTGAGGTTGGAGGATCTCCATGAGTTTGAGGCCAGCCTGGGCGACAGAGTGAGTTTCTAGTCATCCTGGGCTGGAGTGAGATCCTAGCTCAAAAAACAAAACAACAAATAAAAGGGTTTTTTTTTTTTTTTTAGCTTTAAAGACAATCGCTATACTTGTCCAGGAAGGCCAGAAGGAACAAGAGCCTGGGAGTGGGCTCCCCCCATGTCAGAGTGCTGAGCCATTTCATTGTGTCAGAATGGGTGACTTGGAGGACCATGGAATTCTTCCTTTCCTTTCCTGGGTTGATTGTGTTTGCTGCTGTTTTGGGTTTGAAGGAAAATGACTGAAGCTGCATTTGGCAGAGTGGGATGAGGAGCTAAGTCACTGCTGTGCTGGGCAGGCCCTTCGCCTGCTCTTCATGCTCTGCCTACAGTTTGTCTTCTCTCTGTATCAGGCTGATTCTCCCAATTTATTTATTTATTGTTAAATATTTTATTTATTTGAGAGAGGAGAGAGAGGGAGAGAGAGAAGAGAGAGAGGAAGAGAGAGAGACAGACAGTAAGAGGCAAACAGAGTGAAAGAATGGGTGCACCAGGGCCTCCAGTCACTGCAAATGAACTCCAGATACATGTGCCCTCTTGTGCATCTGGCTTTATATGGACACTGGGGAATCAAACTTGTGCCTTTCTACTTTGCAGGCAAATGCCTTAACCACTAAGCCATCTCTTCAGCCCTGATTCTCCCAATTAAAAAAAAAAAACCAACCAGGAGGTGCCAATATGACTCAGGTCTTTCTGCTTCAAACTAACGATCTTCTGCAATCTTTGAGCCACATCTGCATTTTTAAAAATTATCTATTTGTATGTGTTGGAGTCTTCTGGATCAACACATATTTAAATTTTATTTATTTACTTAATTTATTAATTGCCAGGGTCTCACTCTAGCCCAGACAACTGGCATTCACTCTGTAACCCAGGCTGGTCTCAAACTCACAGTGATTCTCCTACTTCAGCCTCCAGAGTGGTAAGATTAAAGACATGAGCCACCATGCCCAATGAAGATTTTTTTAAAATCTGAGTATTAATCATATTTGGAAAAAAGAGCATAAAAATTATTTGTTAGACTCAACTAAGATTGTTATGGGGTTCAAGTTTCCTGAATTTGGGAGTGTGTATCTATGGCAATAATCCAAGCAAATGTATATTGTGAATGCAGCTGCTCAGTGCATTCTGCCTCAGACATGTGTTAGGCTTAAATATAGTTCAGCAAAGCCTCTAAACAAAAATCTCATGTACCACCTGTTGTCCTAACCATTATCTGCATATCCAGGTGAATCCACTCTCAAGAGAAATTAAAAGTGGAAGAAAGATACATTCTTACAGAAACACCTCCTTTTTTTCCCTAAAAGCATGTGAATTAAATAGTTTTGGTTTATTAAAAATGTAATCAATTATGGAGATGAAGTATGTGTAGGAGATGCAACACCGTGGCAGAAAATATACTTAACATGCAAGAGGCCCTGGGTTCAATTCCCAACACTCCCCACTGCAAAATTAACTATATGTGGTAAAATAAATGAAGAGAATTTCATGATTTTTTTTCTGTGAATGAAGAGAAAAAAGCATTAGTTACCAGTATTAACAGCCAATGAAAAAGAAGTAATTGAAAGTATATTTTACTAATATTGTGTTCTTAATGTGTAAACATGACGCAGACCCTGCTTAGGGGAAAATGAGCTTTGGGTTGATTTTCTAGTAATGTGGTTAGTCAGTTCCGCTTTTGTGAGATGATTGGCTGTGGTTCAGGATGTTATGTGTGACTGTACATTATGACAGGTTGATTGATCTTGGCCTTATTCGCGCCATCTGCTAACCAGTTGGTATGTACAGTTGAGACAAAGCGGTAATTTGTAGAGAAAATATTGTGCGTGGTTTCAGTGAGGGTCCCAGCCCTTCCTTTCAGTAATAGACAATAAGAGCAAATTCTCATGGGATTCATGAACTAATTCCCCTTCGTGACATCACCTAAACTTAACAACCTCCCAAATGCCCCGTCTCTGAGTCCTTTTGCACCTGAGTTTAGAGATTCAACGTGAACTGAGGACATCGTTCTTTCCATAGACCATAGCAAGAAACAGGTGTAGAATGTACTTTTAACACATAGCCCTGATTTTAAGATACTACTGTGGGTTTGCAAAGTACACAAAGCATCCCTATGATGCATATTCCCTACAGACTAAAAGGGATGCTATAAACACTGCCTTTTGCTCAGTACATATGAGCGGTCTTGTTGGCACCTAGGATATACATATGTTCAGCTTGGTCTTTCGTGGTGGTTGTGACAATTTGTTCTCAGGCAGCACTGCGTAAGTTCCAGTTGAATTGGAATTGTTCAAACACAAAGACTGTTATTATAGTTTCCTTCGATCAGAAAAAAAAAATGCTCAGACTTCCCAGTTAGTTAATACAATTTTTTTCTCAGTATAATTTTTCATGAGCCCAAAGATAAGTTAGTAGTGACAGGTACAGGGAGTGCTACATATTTAAGTTTTATCAAATCACTCGTCCATGACAGCTCCCTTATCCTGCAACTTTAAGATGACTTTCTCAGTCTACTTTGGGGTCCTGGGTGCCAACCATTACAAAATGGAATCTTCCTTTCTCAGTGACTCCAAATACTGCCTTGGAAGTATTCTTTCTCCTCGGTTAGCAGTGATGTTATATGCAGTCCATGTCTCAACCTGTCTTGGTCATGTTGTGTTTTTTAATCTCATCTGGCTTAGTTCTAGTTCAAGGGCAAGGGTGGTAGGCATGCATAACCGCCATTCGTCTTCAGCTGTGAGTCTCTCTCTTCATTTCCAGCCTAGCATGAATCAGTATCTTTGCTTTCGAGAACCAAAGACTAAAGACTTGATTTTATAAGATTTGACTTTGAAGTGTATCTCCAGCTTTGTCAGGGGCGAAAGCTTTTGGGGGCCTTTGGAGGCACACCCTGGCTTAGTCTTGGATGGCACCTGACAGCTTGCCATGAGGGGCTTAGCTTAATGAGTTTCAGGTGGTGATCTCAGTTGGCCATTATGCACAGGTTCTTCCCATTAGTCCTCTGATTGGCCAGGAAGCTCTATATATACTGCCTTGTTCCCCGCAATAGGAGAAGCAATAAAGGCACACCTTCATCAACCTACAAGTGGTGTGTGTGTGTTTTTATATGATCACTGTCCTCCGCGGGCGGCTGGGCAGTGATACAGCTTGCCTTGGGGGAGCAGGGATGGGAAGGCATGTGGGCGGGAAGCAGAAGGTTCCGAGGAATGCAGTGTAATAGAATAAGCTCTCGGGAGCTCTGGGGATTGAGTAGCAGAGGGACTGCGGGCAGCTTGGATTTGCATCCACAGCTCTGCAGGGAATTCTCCTGCGGCGTGTGCCTGTCAGTGCCTAGGACTCAGCACCATCTGCTCTTGACTACTGAGCTATGGGACTTAGTCTGCCTTCTCCAAATGAACACAAATGTGTGCTTGTGCATATATACACACACACACACAGACAGAGAGAGAGAGAGAGAGAGCCCCAACCCCTCCTTTAGCCAGAATGAAAAACATTTGATTGACTTTCCAGTGCAAGTTTCAATCTCAACAGGAAATTCTGATGAGTCAGGTACCAAAATTCAGACATAATGAAATCCTCCTCTTTCTCAGAGAACTCTAAAGTCCAAGTGAGTAAGAAACACAAAAACACCACGTGCAGACACTCAGCTTGGAAGGTGAGTGACAGATAGGAGGAGAAAATAAATAAATAAATAAATAAATAAATAAATAAATAAATAAATAAATAAATAAATAAATAAATAAATAAATAAAATATCCTTCCATAGAAAGAAGCGACCTGGAAGGATGTCAGTGTATACATCAAACTCAGGCAATGTAATATAATATCATATGTGATGCTAGAACCAATTTGTAAGGAATGCTAAGAACTCTTTTGTTGACTATGGCTTGGGAAATTGTATTTATTTCCCCCATACGGACATCACCTCCTTCACCTTCATCTTCATCAAATAAAAGGAACAACGGAGCCCAGTGCTCCACAGAGGCAGCAGGGCTGTAGGGACCCCCTGCCCCAAACAGAAATGAAGAAGTTGAACAGCTAGCTATGTATGATTCAGGAGTCACAGGAATAGGGAATGTATGTCCAGGATTTTCTTTGATTATTTCAATTTCATATAATGTTATTCTTTAAAAAAAAATAGGACTGAATGATTGACTGAAGGTAGGATAATATAATTTAAAATTTTATTCAAATCTTTTCACATAAAAATGTTTACAGATCAAGAAAAGTTCTTTTTACAAATGGAACCCTTCTTTTGAGTCCAGAAAGATATAACGGTTACATTGATGGCTTTGAGAATATGGTGGTGTCAGTGTGCACAGGTAAGGGAAGCAAGGTCATTTTTAACAAGATATTGGAATAGCTCATCTGAGGGGGAAAAACACCTCCCACTTTAAAAAAAAAAACCACGAACTGCTGGATAAAATATATCAAGCATTCTGTTAAGTGTGTTAATTGGGCTTATAAAACAGTAGAAGGCAATCCCCATGGGGCCAAAGTGAAAATGAAAACCTTTGAGGTGAGCTTGGAAACTGACCCTCTGGGAGGTCTGTTTTGGGCAAGGAATATCTTTCCAAGTGACCCAACCTTTGCCATTCTCACCTGTATTCTTTCTCGGTTGGCGTCTGTGGCCTGTCAAGTAAAACCACATAGGATGCATTGTTGGCTGATTTTCTGCATAACATCGCTGAATCTGCCTACGAAGTCTATGAATGTATTTCAGTACATGCAAGCAAATCAACCATCGACTACAGTCAATAATAAGGCTGAGCCTGCTTCAGACAACATGACGTCAAATACAGTTTGTCATTTCCATCTGAGTTTGATTCGAGTTGAAAGTGTGTTTTAATTTCCTTCTCTTGCTGTTTTCTTTTCAGTTTTGTTCTTCCCATTGTTGGAGTCTAGTAGCTTCTCCGTTTGTCATTCAGCTACCAGCTCAAGCCCTTCGTCTAATCTTCACTTTTGCCTCTCTTGATCTTCACTCAAATCTTGCTTTCTTCATGTTAGAAGTCACAATAAAAGCTGGCAACCTTCAGAGGACATAGTTGTTGACTCAAGCCAAGGAGCAGATGGAAATGTGAGAGAGGGAGTGGTCAGAAAGCCTTTGTAGAGTGGTTTTAGTACTGCTCACCCAGGCGTCCTGTGGACATCTAAAGTCAGGTTTTCTGACAAAATACCTAGGCTTAATTAGTATCCTAAAAACAGTTATACAAAAGGTGCACATAGAATGACAAAAAAAGAGAGAACTAACAAAAAAGAGAGAACTAACAAAAACTAACAAAAAAGAGAGAACTATCAAAATTTGTAGATTAAAAAGAAAATAAAAGTCAAAAATACTTATAAAAAAGCTAGAACAGCTCTCTTAATTTTAGACACGATAAAATAGAAGAAAAATTCATTGTGTGCCCAGAAAAAGAATAATTCACTACTCAGATTCTAAACTTCTATGTAAATAGTCTCATAGCATATTAAGCAAAAATTGACAAAATTCCATAAAAATTAACACATTTCTTTTCATTCCTAATAAAAATTTAGGAAGTTTGGAAATTCAAATACTACAATTAACTAGGTAAGGCACTACCTAGTAACTAGAAAATATTTATTTTTTCATGCGTAAATGGAACATTTCAAAATTGACCACCCTTGTGAAGAGAGTCTCAGAGTGTCACACAGACTATATTACATGTCCTTTCTCTGTCTACCATGGAAGTTAGAAACCAGTAACACAATGATAAATCAAAACCCTCATAAATCATAAGTTTAAAAAGACTCCAAAGAAGAATCATGGTCATAGAAAAACATCTGGAGCCTAATTATCATTGAGACAATTAATGCACATCAAACTTGGATGGCCTAGGGACTGGGGGAAATGACAGTCAGGAAAGTTCTTCCCCAACAACCACAAAGACCTGAGTTCAGTTCCCCAGATCCACATAAATGCTGGATGTGGTGACAAGTACCTGTCACCCCAGCACTCAAGACGTGGAGAGAGGCAGATCCACAGGGCAACCTGGTGAGACTACATGATATTGAGCTCTGGCTTCGGGGAGAGGCTTGTCCTGATAAGGTAGAGAACCGTTGAGGAAGACAGCCAAAGTTGACTTCTGGCACATATGCACATGTACATTACATATGTGCATGTCCACCTGCACATGCTATGTGTCCACAGTCATATAAACTCACAAACACGCAGGCATGTGTCTCACACACACACAAACACACACATACAATCTCCTTGAAATTAGAAAAAAAATAGAATAAACCCAGAGTGAAATAGACTAAAGACTAAAATGAATAGAAGAGAATCCAATGTACCATATAGAATGAACAAGCAGTGATAGTCTGGTTCTTTGAAAAGGCAAATGGACAACTGTGGGGAGATTATTTTTAAAAATGAAGAAAAGCACAAATGAGCAACATTAGAAATGAAGGCGCATATGGATGGCATATAGGAGCTACTAATTTGTGGTACAATTGCATTGATGATGGAGTGGGTATAAGGAATTTCTTGTTCTTAGACTCAGCTTTTCCTCACTGGCTGCTTTTTTTTTTGTCTCATTCTGGTCATTGAAGCAGATTATTCCATTTCATGATATAATCTCACTTTCTAGGCCATGGAATCTTGTATTCGAAACATCGATACACCTTTTTTTTTTAAATTAATTTATTTTTAATTGTCCATAATGAGTTACGTTATTTAATGGGCAGACAATAAGTTGTTATCCCCCATTCCCCAATGCCCGTCTTCCCCATCCCCGATCAGCTGGACGTCCTCCTCCTTGGGTAGTCTGGATCAGTCCTTGGGGCAGGGGATCATGGATAGTCTAGGAGACAGCCCGGTTCTGCAGGCCTTAGAATGTTGCTACTGAGGGTGGCCAATGACTTTGGGTATTCTCCCCCACCAAGGCTCTCACAATCTTTCCTCCCCCTCTTCTGCTCATATCCCTGAGTTGTGGTGGTACATCTTTCTAGTCGACAGGGTTGTAGAAAAATGTAGACTGACAGCCTTGGTCCCAGAAGCTGGAGGAAACACAACTCAGGCACCCATGGTACCCCCTTCTATAATATTAACTCCTGATCGTTTTCCCTAGAGACAGTCAAAGGTCACCTTCCCCCAGGTCTCTGACCTTCCTACTTCTCTAGGGTAGAAGTAATATATTTCCATTTAGGCAGTTTTGGGGATCAGAGAAAGAAGACCCTTCTTTCCTTCTGTAACTCTGGTGAGGGCTGCAAGTGTTGAGATGCGTGGTTGTCAAACAGACAAGTGTTCTGCATGCTTGCCCAGCACTGTGGGGTCCACACCATTTCACAAGAAAGATGTGCAGAAGCCCAAGAATTTTCCCAGAGACATGGTTCACAATCAATCTCACTCAAGGTCTATTGAGTCAAAACTATGCCTTTGTTTCTGTGACCTCCATTGAGGTGACATCTTGATTTCCTGTGGCCCTACACTTCTGGGCTTATGTGCAGTCTATGTCTTGCATGCTTTTCATGGTAACTTACAAGATGCTACTGAGATGTCTAATGTACACTAAGGGAAGCTGCTATTACTTTCTTTATGAACCCCAAATGCACAGCATCCTAAGGCTCTGCAGACACAACATAACAAAACTTCAGAGTGAGAGCATATTTTATCCCTGACAATCTGTTTCCTCAACTGGACTGGAGGCCTGCCTGCTCCTCGGGAGGGAATACATGCCTGGTACTGAAGACCTAGTCAAAAGCCTATGGTGGTGTCCTCCATAAACTTAGGGTGTGTCTGAATGCTAGGTCCCCAGCTGGTGGCAATTTGGGAAGTGGGGGCAGGCTTATGGGTGTTAGAGCCAGCTTCCCCTTGCCAGTGTTTGGCACACTCTCCTACTGCTATTGTCCACCTGATGTTGGCCAGGGGGTGATGTCCAGCCTCTGCTCATGCTATGGTTTTCCCTGCCATCATGGAGCTTCCCTTTAAGTCTTTTCCTCCTTCAAACTGCTTTTGGTCAGGTTCTTTGTGCCAGCAATGAGAAGTCGACTCCCTGGAGCCAATCATCACATTAGGAAACAGGAAGCAGAGGATGAACAGGAAGTGAGACCAGGCTATAAAACCTCAAGGCTCACCCCCAGTGACTCCCTCCCTAAAAGTTCCACAAGCTTCTCTAACGAAGTCACCAGCTGGGGACTAAGTGTTCAAACACATAAACCAATGGGGACGCTTTATATTCAAACCACACAAAATGAGTGAAGTATCTGCCTAATGCGTTCATATTCAGAGTTTTGGGATAGTGCAGAAAGAATGGGATTATTGTTGGGAATAAGGAGTGATGATTCTGGGAACAAATGAATATTTCCACTTTCTGGATATTTTCACTTTCTCTATCATGGACTCCTGATTCAGTTGAGGACATTTGGAGCACAAGAAATAAAGCACCGCTCTTCAGCCTGTAGACTCATATTTCCTGTGCCAATTATCCCTTCTCTCCTAATATTTGAACTCTTATCTTCCCTCAGCAAGTATTTCAAGTTCCAATCCCAAAACAAGATACACAAATGCATTCAACCCTATAGCTTTTTCTAGCTAGCTACCAGAAAGCTCCTTGAAAAATAATAGTCTCCATCTCTCTTTCTTTACCTGAAATTGATTTCCTAACACACAGCAAATGGGCTTCAATTTTTTGTAATTGCTTAACTAAAATTGCCTTTACCAAAGTGATTAAGAACCTCCTCTTGATCCCATCATTATCTGAACTGTCTTTAAAAAACTTTTGGGTGGGCCATTTGTTCTTCCTGATCTTACTCCTCTGGCTCTTATTACCTGTCATGTTCTCTCCTGATTTTCCTACCCTACCCCTGGCTCTTCCTTTTCAGTTTTCTTTGCTAACTCTTTTAACCCTCATCGTAAAACTCCTAGAGAGAAGGCTCAGCAGTTAAGGTGCTTGCAAGTGAATATATTTTTTAAAGTGAAAAATACCTAAAAATATTTTTTAAAAAAGCTCCATGCTCTTAGCCATTGGTTCTTAGTCACCTGATTTATTTTCTGCTCAGAATGCTCTCACCGACTGACCAAGCTTTCAACTTTTACCTAAGCAAAGATACCACCCACAGTCAAGCCAAGATTTTTTTCCCAACACCCCAGTAAGGATATCCACTTTGCTTTACACTAAATCATTAACTAAAGAGGCCTATCCCTTGCACATAGTCATTTATTAGGACGTGAGAGTCCTATCTGTTACACTTAATCATTTCCTAGATAGAGGGTCCTGTTCCTTACAATTTATCATTTACTACGTAAAGAGTCCTAGCCATTATACTTGGTCATTTTCTAGAATCCTATCCCTTACACTGAATCACTTATTAGACCAATAGATATCAATAGATACCAATATCCCTTAAATATAGCTGATACTGGGAAGAGTATCGATGGGGCCTGGATCCCTGATGTGAATATAGAAATCACAATGTGAATTTCTCAATGATAGATCCTATTGACTACCTTTTGCCTCTGACTTTACGTGGGTACTGGGGAATTGAACCCAGGTCATGAGACTTTGCAGGCAAGCACCTTAACTGCTGAGCCTTCTCTCCAGTCCAGGAGTTTTACGATGAGGGTTAAAAGAGTTAGCAAAGAAAACTGAAAAGGAAGAGCCAGGGGTAGGGTAGGAAAATCAGGAGAGAACATGACAGGTAATAAGAGCCAGAGGAATGATTTCAGGAAGGCAAAATTTCATGCTGTCTTAGCTTTATGGAAAAACACCCTTGTTTTTATTTTAATGAATGAAACAAATCTAAGACAAATTAAAATAAATGATTCAAAATCCCCTTTGTCAATGAACCTTACTTCAAACCCCAAACCCACCTTCTTTTCTCTGGCCACGAGCAATTGACTGGACCAATGATAACACAGTGTAAAGTGTTACTGACTTCACATAGCTGACTGATCAAGTCAATGCTTTGGCACAACGAACAGTAAACCAGTCAAGCCCAGTATTGAGTGTGATGCATAAAAGGGTGCATTCCAACAATACACTTACTGTCTGAGCTTCTTACTGGACAGCAGAAATGAGAAACTCAGGAAGAATAGTACTTTATTCAAGAACCTAAAAACTGGGTGTGGTGGAGCACATCTTTAATCCCAGCTCCCCAGAAGCAGAAGTAGGAGACTCACCATAAGTTTGAGGCCATACTGAGACTACATAGTGAACTCCAGATCAGCCTGGGCAAGGGCTGGAGAGATTGCTCAGTGGTTAAGGCACTTGCCTCCAGTGCCTAAGGCCCCAGGTTCATTTCCCCAGGTCCCACATAAGCCAGACCCACAAGGTGGTGGCCCTGGTGCTCTCTCTCTCTCTCTCTCTCTTGTTCTCTCTCTCTCTCTCGTTCTCTCTCTCTCTCTCTCTCTCTCTCTGCTTGAAAATGAATAAATAAAATATTTTTTTAAAAAAACTAAATCCAAAACAAAACAAAGAATATCAGGAAAGGGGAGCTATGGCTCACATTTTCAGTCAGTTGTAAGAGAGGACAAGAAAATTCAATTTCCCTCTGTGATACTTGAAAGACAGTTGATTCTACTAAGGCACATTTTGGACAGTAGGAGCTAGCCAGGCTCAAGCATCGAGAGAAGCCTTGGCTGAAGCCCAGCTTGGTCACTTTCTACCCTTGCACTAAGTGTTGGCACTTAGTTTCCTGATGCAAATGGTAATGCTAATAGCTGCCTGTAAGGGATACTGTCAGGAATAAATGAAGTGATGGATGGAAGGAAACCTGGCATGATAGTTGTAGTGGAGCTTCCAGATTTTTCTCCTTTCTTCAGGGAGGCCCTGGGACTATTTCTCAGGGCTAAAATGCCTCCTCAGTCATCTTCCCAAAACCAACATTTTGATGAATAGAGTGAGGCACAAAACTTAAAAAATATCATCCTTAAGATAAATGATATACAAGACTTTATGATACCAATATGAAAGAAACCCATGATGAAAACAATATCAGCATCACTTTCACTGTTCTTCTAAAGAAAAGTAGTGTCTGTTTTTGCTGTATTATTTACAAGCTCCTGTTTCTACACACAGTCTGGGGCATCTTAAGAGGTCAGCTACTAATTTTTATGTGCATTGTTTCAACTTTATTTAAGATCAACTTTAAACATGAATTCCAGTCATTTCCCAGCCAGTTTATTGATGAGCTGAAACCACTTTGCCCTCCTTTCCTTAGGCAGAATAATCCATCAGCAGCCCTGTTAAGGGCTTTCGGGATGAGGATATCGTGGTCCATTTTCTGTCTACAGAGAATCTGTTGGGTTCTTCTTGAAGCCACTCCCCCCTGCCAAGAGTACCACCTTCATCACAGACTATGAAGTGTACCATGAATCAGGAGACTGGGCACAAAGTAATCTTGAAAACACTTGTCATTGGGAGACACAAATGAAGGATGATGTAAGTGCTTTTCTGTGAGTCAGAGCTACCTGTGATAAAGTTGATGGCTGAGAAAAGAGGGAGGCCCTCTCTAAATATGTACCTGATACACTTGTCTGTTTCTTTTCAGCCTTATCTGCCTGTTGTTGCTATTCAATTTAAATCTTTGTTGTGTAATATGTCACTGACAACAGAAACATTTTTTCTTATTCCAACTCCTTCTCACCTATTCCTTTCAATATTTTTCATGCCTGCTCAGCCTCTCAAATCTTACCACTTACATCCCATCTCCACCCATTAAGGCTTTTGTTCAAACTACTTAGCCATATCTACATGGCTTTCCCTGGGACACTGGGCCTTCCCTACCAGCCATATGCATGTCTAGAAACCTTAAACCTTAGTTTACTTTGCATTCTCTAAGTTTGAAACCCTGATGAAGGAAAGTTAGGGAAATCTGCACATTGAACAAGCTTGCTCTCTGGCTTTAGTCTGAAAGGATTCAAGGCCTTTGTTTCTTAGTGAAGGAAAGTAGGAGGAAGCTAGCTTATTTAGGGAGTTTCAGTCAGGGACCGAGGCCTAAAGGGAACCAGGTGATGCCACTCCACATGCCATCTCATCCTGGCTAAAAAAATAAAGACTCCTGGCAGAACTGGAGCTCATATATGACCCCACAGTCTAGCTTGCTATGACCCCTGCTGACCCAGGTGTGGGTGGACTCTGGGATCCATCCTCTAGATTTATTAACCAAACAGGCTTCCTCCTGTCTACCTGAACCAAACACTATAAAGGTGGTGTGCCCATTCTCTCTCTCTCTCTCTCTCTCTCTCTCTCTCTCTCTCTCTCTCTCTCTCTCTCTCCTTCCTGGGACCCTCATGTAATCAGCTCTCATCCTGTGTGGCCTGGACCCCCAGGTGAGTTTTCAGTCCCCATCCCCACTCAGCAGCCTGGCTGAGTAAGGAGGGGAAACATAACCCTGTGTCTTAATCCTTTCCTCCCTGCTCAACTCTGCCTTATGGTTTTTCACCTAGTTGCATTTACAACTGAGCTGGGGATTAGAACTTAGATAATACCCAGCAAATTCTAATGTACCTCAAAATTTAAGGAGTACCCGAATTCTTGTCTATATGATTAAAGAATTAAAATTATAGACTACCAGAGGATAAGGTATAGTGGGAGACTTTATTTAAAAGAAAATGGGAAGTTAAAGAATTCTCCAGCCACCGGTATGGAGAGAATATGTGGGAGAGGTTTTAGCAAAAATCTTTGTTGTTCAGCTAAGCAACCAGAAGAAGGAAATATCATGAGAAGGAAAGGTTCATGTGGGAAAGAAATCCTAAGCCCTGCTCCCCCTCACCACAGCCATTAGGCTGTGGTAAGGGAAGGCCTTGCTTACCTAAGGCCTGGAAATGTACAAGTCCCTCTCCTAGGAAGCCATATGGAGGGAAGAGAGAGCTGAAGTTTGTTTCAGTGACTTTTTAAGACCTCGGCCAAGTAAGTCAGAGAGACAGCTGGTTGGTCCATACCTGGCCAATCAGTTTTAGCATCTAGGTTTGAGCTCTAGCTAGAGATACCGCCCACTCAGGGGATGGGGGATGGTCAGGCCTGGAATCGATGAACTTGCTTAAAATTGTCACAAAAGGAAAGGACGTAGCAAATGGCTCTTTTTTGTTTTGTTTTGTTTTTCGAGGTAGGGTCTCGCTCTAGCCCAGGCTGACCTGGAATTCACTACGTAGTCTCAGGGTGGCCTTGAACTCACAGCAATCCTCCTACCTCTGCCTCCTGAGTGCTGGGATTAAAGGCGTGCACCACCACGCCCGTTGCAAATGCCTCTTGTATCACTTCCAAGTCTCCCTACTCTCTTCCCTCGATTTCACTTTCCAAGTGATCCTGGCCCCCTCTAACCGTTCCTCAGAAGTCTGTTCTTATAGCTGCCACATGCCTATGGCTCCACTCTCACTTCTCTTTAAATGCATTTTGATTTCTCTTTAACTAAGCCTCAGTTCTGAAAGTAGTAAGAACTCCAGCTGGGTTGAGAAGCCAGGGAACATTTCATCCCAAGCCACCATCTCTCCATGGCAGACATTCAACAGTCCTGGTTCATCCAGTATATCTTCAGGTCTACATTGTAAACCATTGTTAATCTTTATAGCTCTTAACAATAACCTTACTTACCTCTATTATAGGGATTTCTATACATTTCACATGCTTCATTTCAGCAGTGGCTTCTGGAACCAGTTCATCTTCACTTGATCTTAGTCAAAAGGCCAAGAAGCGATTGGAACCAGTTCATCTTTATACAGTGGCTTCAATGGGCCTCCATACAGGGATTTCAATTTTGCTTCGCCTTGCCACATCTTCATGTCTTATTGAACTCTGTGTACTTCATGACCTGCTGATTCCCTGCATTTTTCATACTTCCAAAACCCAGCACCAGATGTGAGGCAGAGCCAAATTTGCAAATCCAGGGGGTAATAAACCTTGGCCTTAAAGAGAAGTATACTCATTTATCAGGGTTCCTTCAAGCTACCTCCTTTCAAAAGGATTTGTGTTTTAACCCATTTGAGCATTCCAAGGCTCACCCTCAGAGCTTCATTTCAATTGCTTCAATGCAAAACACTTGCCCCACCCTTGACATTGGTCATCTTAACAATTGCAGCTTCAGTAACCTCAGCCCAGTCTCTGGTTCTGCTTGCTTAAATTTTTTTTCTGTGAAAGAAAAACATTCATTTTTTTCATATCTTTCTGTTTTATACCTTTGATCAAGCATACCAGTCCATTACTTTTAAATCGAACCTTGATTAAACTCTATGGGTATAGGCAAAAGAAGACAACCAGTTCAGTTCCAAAAAAGTTCTGTCTTTTCCCCTTTGAAAGTTTATAAGCCAAGCCTTCACAGTCCACAATTCTCTCTGCATTTAGAATTTTCAAACTCTCACCACAATAGGCCATAAAGCTTTGCTTATAGCACTGCAGGTCCAAAGTACAAAGTCCTTTCACATTTCTCCTTCAAACACATTCCAAAAGATTTATCACAGCAACATCTCTACTGCCGATACCAATTTTCTGTTGTAGTTACTTTCTCATTGTGGGGAAAAATACCAGACCAGAGCAGCTTATGAGAAGAAATAGTTTATTTCAGCCTTAATGCAGGGGAAGTTCCATCAGGACAGAAGAAGCTAGCTCACTTCCATAGACCCATAGCAGAGAGACACCACCAAAGAGCCAGTAAATATGTACAGTCAAAGCTCAAAACTGGCTCTTTACACCCCTTAGTGTTGGACTAAAAGATCTACCCTCAGTGATACCCCTCCAGCAGACTGCTGGAGACTTGGGTTGCAAGCTTAATCAATAAAATCCTTAGGCTATGGGGGACATATATTCACATTCAAACTACCACACTTATGATCATCCCAACATAACATTTTTCATTTTATATACTCTATATAAGACATCATGGAACTATGCTTCCATTTCCTAAAAATATTTTCCTTGTTTCCTTCTGAATCCTACTAATAGCAGCCGTAACATTAATATGCTTACTGGACCTCCATTTATGACTGAATATGGATTCTTCACAACAGAATGGTTTTTAATGACCCATCTCTTTCTGGGCCTCACTGCAGACCCTCTCATGCCTGCACTTCAAAAACTGTGTTTGAGACAGTTTAAGGTGTTTTCTCTCCTTCTGCTTATCAGAATTCTACTCTTTATTTATAGCACAACCAAAGCTGCTACCACCCTTTCACTCCACCCCTAGGTATCTGCAGTTGTTGTGACAAATTGTCTCTAACTTACTGGGTTAGAACAGTACAAATTTATTATTTAATAAAATCAACAGTCAAAAATCTCGCCAGGCGTGGTGGCTCATGCCTTTAATCCCAGCACTTGGGAGGCAGAGGTAGGAGGATTGCCATGAGTTCAAGGACAGCCTGAGACTACATAGTGAATTCCAGGTCAGCCTGGACTAGAGCGAGACCCTACCTCAAAAAACAAAAAAAAATAAAAAAAGTCAGAAATCTGAAATAAGTACTACTGAGCTACAATCAAGGTCCCAGCGGACTTGCATTCTTTCTCCCTCCTGAAGCTCCAGGAAAGACTAGCCTCACCTCTTCAGCTTCTGCTGGATGCCAAATGTCTTGCCTTGTGGCTGTTCCAGTTTAGCCTCTGCCTTTTCCCTGACTTCTCGTCTGTCTGTGAATCCAGTCTCCATCTTCCTCCCTGTCTCATAGATACATGTGATTGTTCCACAAACACTTAGACAATCTGGGATAGCCTCATCTCATCTTTTTATTCAGAGGTTTCTGAGAGAAAAAGGAGATGTGGTAGGGGACTACAATAGCCTAGACATCTCTTTTTTAGACTATAATGGTTTTCATCCTCTTGGCTTCACTGAATGACAGTTGAACACATACAAATCAATAGTCATAAAAAGTAACTTTCCAAGGTAGATGTATGAGGAGAAAAACTCAGAAACCATGTTGATGATATCTATGTAAAATATAGCATGGAATACAAGGCATTTTTGAATGTTCTCTGAAAATTCAGAGTTTCAATGAAGTGTCTCAACACCTGGGAAAAGACTATATATATATATATATATATATATATATATATATATATATATATGTATTTTTTTTGCTTTGTCAAGGTATGGTCTTGTTCTAGCTCAGGCTGATCTGTAACTCACTCTGTAGCACCAGGCTGGTCTCAAACTCACAATGATTCTCCTCCCTCTGCCTCCTGAGTGCTGGGATTAAAGGTGTGCATACCCAGCAAGACTAAATATTCTTATATATAAATATACATAAATAAATATCCACATATATTTGGATGAAGAGTAAGGTAGGAGTAGCACAAGAATTATAACAAAGAAAAAACAAGAGAGGGCAATGCTTAAAGTTATAGAAATGCCCAGGATTATAAGAAAATTTACTCAATCAATGTATCTAATTTGGGCCAATAAAGATAAACAACAACAACAAAAAAGTATCCATAAGAGGGAATGGAGAGAATTGTGACAGGTGGGGTGACTGGGACCCTAAGTTGACCAGGAGTGTCCTTGGACTTGTGCTTGCAAGCAGGCTCCACTTATCTCTTGCCTTACCTGACCCTCTCCCCTTGATCGGGAGGTGTTGAGGACTTACTAGAGTTCAAACCTAATCCTGAAACTGATTGGCCAAAGACAGGCTAACCAGCTGTCTATCTGGCTCACCCGGCCCAGAGATATAGTCACCTAGAGAAGGAAGGATTGCTTTCTTTGCCCTTATGGCTGCCGAGAAGAGAGACGCCTGAATCTCCAGGCTTAAGTCAGGCCCCCTTTCCACAGTCCTGGTGTCTGTGGTGAGGGGCTGGGGCTTCTTCCCCACATGAACCTTTTCTCCTCATGATGGGGGCTCTCATAGATTTCATAGTCATGTGGCTAAGACCTCCTCCATGTGCTCTCTCCTCACTAGTGACTGGAAATCTCTGTAACTCCTCCTTTTAAATAAAGTCTCCCGCTATACTTCATCCTCTGG
Organism: Zapus hudsonius; assembly: GCA_004024765.1. Classification (NCBI taxonomy): domain Eukaryota; kingdom Metazoa; phylum Chordata; class Mammalia; order Rodentia; family Dipodidae; genus Zapus; species Zapus hudsonius. Next base: position 18,132 of record PVHP010015519.1, read on the forward strand.
TGGTCTATAATTTTAATTCTTTAATTTTGTAGAACAAGAATCCAGGTACTCTTAAGGTATGTTGGAAATAGCTGGGAACCCCAACTTTCCCGTTAACAGAGTGAAACTGACAGGAAATGTAAGGAATAGGAAAAAATGAGCACATAGAGTTCTCCAGGAAATAGGTGATGGTTAGTACAAGCTGGTCTGAAAGAATCCAAATACAGAAACTGAAAATCATTTAGCCTGAAACACTTAATCTGGTTAACAATATGCGGAACTGTTAAAATACGTCATACGTCGACTTTACCAGAGAAATTAAGTTATGGTACAAGGTAATGAGATTTGTTCAGGTGATCAACACTTGCCCAATTGACATTGGTGCTACTATGTACCACTGTGAACAAAGCAAGCTCCCCTCAGCTCTGAGTTGATATTCCAGTTAGGGAATGTGATATGTAAGTACCAGGCAGTTTTTAGGATCAGTGACGAAAATGAAGGAAGAATGGCAAGAGTGGAAATTTCTTAATAACAAAAGTTCAGGGCATACTTTGCCATAGTTTATATCTTAAATGTTCACTGAGGACCCATGTGTTGAAGCCTTGGTTCCCAGTTTCTGAAGTTACTGGGAGCTAGTGGAACCTTTAAGAGGTGGGTCTAATGGGAAGAAGATACAATGTCAGAGACATGCCCTGGAAGGGGACTGTTGAGCTCTGTCTCTTTTTCTTCCTCTCTGCTCCTGGCCACCATGAGGAGAGTAGCTTTGCACTACCACACTCACCCCCCAGCCCATCATGATAGCCTCTCCTTAGACCCAGAAACAACACAGCCAACTGACCATGAGCCAATGGTCATGAAACCATGAACCCAAGTCCATGTTAGGAATATATATGCACACACGTATATACATATACATATAAGTAGCGGATTCTCTCAGGTATTTTGTCATGGTTTCAAAGATTTCAATGTATGGTGCTTTGGTTCCATTGCCTTTGTCCTGCAATCAAGATGGGAGGGTTTTTTTGTTTGTTTGTTTTTGTTTTTTGTTTTTTTCAAGGTAGGGTCTCGCTCTAGTCCACGCTGACCTGGAATTCACTATGCAGTCTCAGGGTGGCCTTGAACTCACTGTGATCCTACTACCTCTGCCGCCCAAGTGCTGGGATCAAAGGCATGCACCACCATGCCCGGCTTATGACTGGAGTTTATGTTAGCAGGAACTGCTCACCTCTTGACAGCTGAAAGCTAAATAAAAGGCAGGGGGTGGGGCTACAGGGAGGGATTCAGGTCTAATGACCCTTCTGCCCTAAATTCCTCTCACCAGACTTCACATCTTAAAGGTTCTACCACCTACCAAGAATGCCACAAATCTTTTGTTGTTGTTGTTATTGTTTTGTTTTAGTTTTTTGAGGTAGGGTCTCACTCTAGCCTAGGCTGACCTGGAATTCACTATGTAATATCAGGTTGGCCTGAAACTCATGTCGATCCTCCTACCTCTGCCTCCTGGGATTAAAGCTGTGTGCCACCACACCCAGCCACAAATCTTTACCACGTGGGCTTTTAGGACACATTCAAGATCCAAACTGTAGCACTGTCTGATGTGTGTCTCCTTGAAGAGGTTGCATTTGGGCAGAATCTAAAAGAACATAGGGCGGAGCAAGGAACTGGAGCCAGGGAGTTTTAGGTAGGCTGAGGAAAAGCTAGGGAAATAAGTGATGTTTCCATTTTATTTGAGGCAGAGAGAATAGAATCAAATATCTCTTTTGGACATGTTACATCTGAAATAACTATTAAATAGCCAAGTGGAAATGTCAAGTAGGTAATTGTCTATCCAAGACCAGAGCCTGGAAGAGCACTTTGAACCACAGAAGTTAATGAGGAAGGCATTAGCCTTTCGATGGCAGTTGACTTCCTTGGACTGGATGGGAGGGAGGAATGCTGACAGAAAGCCCAGCTCAGAGGCATTCCAACCTGAAGAAGTTCCAAAAGGAGAAGCAGCAAGAGCAAACACACTGGAGAAGAATGGGGTGGGGTGGGGAGGAAGGGGAAAAAATCTAGAAGAGTGTGGAACCCCAGAAACTACGTGGATGTGTTCAAGGATTCAGAAAACCAGACATCCATGTTATAGTTAATTCTAAATTAGCCAGTGAAGTTTTCTTCTCCTACCTTTAGAATGAGTATTAATATTTGTAGATTAAGGTGTGCTAGACTGTAGTTGTTTCAAAAGAGGGGATAGAAAGGGGGAATGGAAACAGGTATTTGCCCAAAAGAGTTGCAATCAAGAAGGGTAATTTCTTCCTTTAGCTTTTCTGGATGTGACTGGAAAGTTGCTTAAAGGAAGCAGGTCAACACATCTTTCCCTTGGCACAACCACAGAGACAATATATTATTCTGGTTCTACTTGAATTTGCTGATGCAATATACAGACCTGCTGACTCGAGCTGGCGCCCCTGGTGGGAATTCTGACTCTGTCTTGACAGTTACTAGTTTCTGACTGTCTGAAGCTCATTTCACTCTGATATAAAATGAGAATACTCATACCACCCACTCGTAGGATTTCTTTTTTTTTTATTGTCCATAATGAGTTACATTGTTTAGTGGGCCAACAATGAGTTGTTATCCCCAATTCCTCATTGCCCCCCTCCCCATCCCCAGTCAGCTGGATATCCTCCTCTGTGGGCCGTCAGAAAGACCACTCTTTAAGAACTCAGGCAGCACAAGTGCATGTACAGATGTGGAGAACCCATGGCACTTGGTGGAGTTGGACATGGCACAGCTGCTGTGCAAAACGGGATGGAGTTTCATCAAAGCTTAAAAATAGAATCACCATATGATCCAGGAATCCTTCTTCTGGAAACAGAGCCTCAAGAACCAAAATGAAAAATCTCAAAAATATTTGCATACCTATGTCCATGTCCACTCCATTCTTATTCACAATAGCCAAGAGGAAGCAGGCTGCTCATTGAGAGATGGTTACAAATGAGGAAGACACACAATGAAATAGTATTTAGCATTTAAACATAAGGACATTCGATCACGTGTTACAACATGGGTGAAGATTGAGGAGATGAAGCAAAGTTACAGATCAGTCACAAACAGGCAAATACTGTGTGAGTCCACGGGTATATCTAGGGTGGTCCTGGAAGCATAAAGGAGAATGCTGACTTCCAGGGGGAGGAAGGAGGGTGGGGAGTTGTCTGATGAATAGAGTTTGGGTTCTGCAGGAAGAAGATTCTAAAACGCTGTTACAAAACAACATTGACCTAGTTAACATCAATTGTCCACTTAAAGGGTAAATTTTATGTATATTTTACAACTAGAAATTGGAAGGAAAAAAGAAAAAACCCTCATTGTTAGACACAGGGCATATGTTAAAACAATGCCAAGTGAATAAAATTTCTGCTCAATTCCGATAATACTGTTTTACAAGCAAAATAAGGACAGCCTTTTGTAATTCCTTTCAGTAATAAAGATTCCAATATTAACCATACTACGTAGAAAAAGATCATTGGAACTGAGCAAATATTCTAGGAAATTCAAGTGAGAAATGCTAAACAACCCATTCACAGGTCATTTTATTCAGTTACATTCATTTTTGTAGCTAACTCAGTCTGGCTGTCTCATTCTGGAATGTTATCCCACTTCAGAACTGACTGGAAAAAACACAGTGGGTACAGCTCACCATCTTATCTTAAAATTTTCTGGGTTAAACAGGTCTCAAAAAGTACCTAGAAGAGCTGAGGAGATGGCTTAGTGGTTAAGGCATTTGGCTGCAAAGCAGAAGGATCTGAGTTTGATTCTCCAGTACCCACATAAAGCCAGATGCACAAGATGGTACATGTGTCTGGAATTCATTTACAGTGGCTGGAGGCCATAGAGTGCCCATTCTCTCTGTCTACCTCTTTCTCTCTTGCACTCTCTCTCAAATGAATAAATAAAATGTTTTTTAAGTACCTAGTAAGTAAAGATATGTATTGTATATGACCAGAAAGTCACTGTGGTTCAGATGCCAAAATAACTTTTTTTTTGGGGGGGGCAACAGGGTCTCTCACTATGTAGCCCCATCTGGCCTTGAACTTGCCACTCCCCTGCTTCAGCCTCCTGAGTACTGGGATAGCAGACAAAACAATGTTAGAAAAGATTTTTGGTTCTTCCTGTCTGCTGCAATCCCTTGCACCTATATTCATATGGTGAAAGATTTGAAATCCTTCAAGTGTCAAATCAGGACGGGTCACACTGGTAATCCATGACTTCAAGGGGTTGGTGGCAGGAGACAGCTGGAGCACACTTGGTTTAGCATTCACATCTAAATGGCTCAAGCCAGTGTGCAAAGAGACAAACCTCAGAGACATCTCTCCCACCCAGCATACTGGGGTCCCTCCCCACTTACTTCCCTGGTTCATTTAAATGGAACATTTAAGCCCAAACACTGAGAGTGAGGACCGAGGGTCATTCTGTGATTCTTGCCCAGGATCTCTAAGTAAAAATCCTTTAAATGTTCCAACTGTGATGGCAGGTTGAATGTGTGCCTTCCACCTGTTGAACCAGGGACTGTCCCACATAATATTTCCTGGACACCAGGACAGAAGTCACAAACAGCAACTTAAATTCTGGTAAAAAGCTCAGTTCCTCAGACAAACCAGCTAGACAGCAAGTGAGCTGGGGGTGACCACATCAGAGAGCAAAGGTAGAGATGTTAGCATTCTTCTTCTATTGGAAAGTTCCAAAGACTAGCTTCCAATGAATGTGAAGTGCACCAAATGTGAGCACACCCTTGATTGGCTCTTCACCATGAAAGTTGATACGTGTCACATTACATTTCTGAAGATGTGCCGTTTTGTTACACATATAAGGATGTGTGCAATGTAGGTAGAAAGAATGGATCTATCTGCTTTTATCAGGTAAGGATTATATATCTGTATTTCCTTCTTGCCAAGGCTACTCAGAAATAATGTTTAATTGCAATAACATTAATCCAAGGTTTGGATAAATACACTTCAATACTATTTCTGACATTATTCATTTTATCTTAATATAGTACAGAAACTCAGATTCTTTTTGGAGCCGGGCTTGGAGACAGTGGAACATAGTGACCAAGTTGTGTCTGAATGGAACTCTACTGCCCTCTTTGTTTCGAGAATAAAAGTTCAGAGCAAGGCATGTTCAAGAATATCAATACATTGTATACATGAATACCAAAAGACATTTGTGAAAGTAAGTAATTATTCTTAGTGAAATTTCAACAGATTAAACCGATTTAAATGCAATTAGCAAGAGTTACAGCAAATGTCATGTTAGTTGCTATAATACTGGCATTTCCATTAGAATCAAAGTATATCCCATATTGCTAGTACTATTAATAGTGGAGTGGATGGAATACGATGCATAAGACTAAACCATAAAAATGTGGGAAAAAGCACGGATATCTTATTTTTCAGAGTGGCAAAATTAGAAAGTCCAAATATCCGTAATAGCTAATTAAGATCAGTACTAGTTTATTAAGGTGAATAGATACATAAAAATTAATTTCCTTTCTCTATTCTACCAGTGACTAATTAAAAACAGGAAAAATACACAGGATAGATCTGGTACAGAATGCAAATTTGTCACAAAAGATGGGCAATCTAAACTGAAAGGACAATAAGATCTTACTGAAGAATGTAAGGGATCAGTGATTTACATCTCTAGATATGAAACATTAAAACACGAGGCTACCCATCCACTTCAAATTAATCCAGTTAACTTGTCTTATTATTCTTAGGAATGTTTCACCTTTACAAAAATATACAACATCTCACGTAACGGTGGTCTGGAAAATGCAGTGTGGAGTTCCCTGGAATCCAGGCTCCTTCCATCTTTGGATCTTTGTTTAGAATGTTGGTTTGTTGCTTCCTGGTGCTGAGACAGCCTCTGCACTCCAGTCAGACCACTCAAGTTCAAAGCAAGGAAGGGGCTGATGGAGGCATCACATGGCTACCCTAGACGCTTACAGGTGCAAGAGCAAGCCCGGGTTCCTCAGCAGAGGCAGGCAAGGAAGACGTCTGGGGATGGGTGTTTGCCTAGTCAATGAAGTGTTAGTGTATTCCACAGCTTGCCAATCAAAATCCATTTCCTTTCCATGTGCTTCCTCAAGGAGAACACAATTCCACAGGAAAGGTTTGCTTGCTCACCCCTTTATTCTGGTACCTGACGCACAGTCATCAGTTGGATGAATGTTAACTGAAACGTGTTTTTTTTTTTTTAATGGCCCATGTCTAAGTAAGATATTTTAGTGAATTATAATTTTACCTTTATTTTTGCTTTGTATGTATGTTAATGTGTGGTACCCCATATGCTTGCCTGTGATGGGGTTAGGGGGTGGGCATTGTGCTTGCCTATGGTGGCTGAGAGAAACTTCTGGTGTCCAGCATTCCTCTTGGGACTCTCTTTTACTGATTCTGGAGCCTGTGGGGCTGCAATGATTGGGATTCAGGTCTCTGCTCCCTGCAGAACCAGGGTTACAGGCATCTGTGGCCAGACCCAGCTGTTTATGTGGGTTCTGGAGATTCAAACTCTGACAGTCTCAGGCCCCCTTGGGCCTTCGTGCTTGTGCAGGAAGCACATTTATGTAAGCCCACCTTGACTTTTTAATACTGTGACTAAACTCAGACTGTAGAAGAGGGATGCGCACATGGCTTCAGCATTCTCCTAGTCTGGGTTATTGCCCGAAGGTGACCCTGGCTGTTCCATTTGCCTTCGCCTCTGCAAGAGATTCTCCTGAAGGGTTGTTCTTTACAGGCTGGTGGTTCTAGCTGTGTCAGATGCTGGGTTAAAGCTTTACATGCATGATCTTAGCTGTACTCACAAGGACCCCATGGGCAAAATATTATTCTCATTTCACAAATGAGACAAAACATCCATGAGACAGAGTGAATCGTGATCAGAATCCAGGCTAAGCTGATTAGACTCCAGGTTCTGAATGAGCATGCCTTCCCACCCTCACTACCCCACAGACAACCCTACTGCTCTGCCTGCCTGAGATTTTGTTTTTCTTTTTAGGCTACTCACTTTCCTAGTCTTGGGGAGAAGCCTAGGGAGTCTTTCCCACTTTCCTGAATGGCCATCTCTAAGGCTTTAGAGCTATTGACTGCCTGCTTTTGGACTGAAGAGTATGTTTGTAGCATCGCAAAGGAAGGTCTGCACCACTGGTTACTAGGTAGCCTGTCCGTCGATGAGACTACCGCATCCACACCAGCATCTCCCAGTACTGCGGTGTTTGCAACAAGGCTTGCATTTTTGCTGAACATATTCAACAACTGGTTTTCAAATTTATTGCTAGGCCAGATTTCTTCCGTTTATTTTTTTCTGCAGGTTTTTTTTTTTTTTCAACAGTCCTACTACGTGGCTCCGGTTGGCCTACAACATACAATCCTCCTACCTCAGTCACCATGATGGGATTTTATAGAACAGTTAGTATCACATTGCTAGACCTTCCATGTGTTAGCTTTTTCTTTTTTCCTAGCAGGGTCTTGTGTCACCCAGGTGGGGATCCAACTTGTGCGGTGGACAATGACCTTGAACGTCTGATCCTTCTGCCTCACCATCCGGCACTACAATTGCAGGCCTGTGCTATCACACCTGGTTTTATGTGGTGTTGGGGGTCCCAGGCAAGCACCCTACTGAGGTCCATCTCCACTCTTTTCACACACAGGACTTAGTTAACATGCATCCATGCTGCTTCCACGGAGTTTGGATCCAGCTGCTCTGTCCCATGAGCTAATGCCCTCTACATGTGTATCATCCGTGTACATATATACCATACATGCACATATATGGGCAAACATACCCCAAAGGAAAAAATGAAAAATCCATGTTAACTATACATGCCCACACGCATGTCCTCTTTCTCCTTATGTGTCTGCATCTGGGACCCCTATTCTGGGAGGGGGAGTGTACCTGTGGCCTGGAAGTAGCCAGTCCATCCGACTGACAACTTGGAGCTCAGGCCCGAGACCCCTGTGTGTTCTGGCCACGGTTCCCCCCAGAAGCACCCTCACTGGAGTGGTGCTGTGACCCTCCAGGGTGGAAGCCTGAGGGCTGTCCTCAGAGTACTGGTGCTGCTGTGGAAGGGAGTCGCCATGGGCAACCAGGGAGGCCTGTCCCTCTAGAGGGGCTTGCCTGTAAAGGTTTTCATTAAGAACACACATGGTGGTGCCTGCCTGTAGACCGAACACTTGGGAGGCAGAGGTAGGAGAATTGCTATGAGTTCAAGTCCACCCTGAGACCACATAGTGAATTCTGGGTCATCCTGGGCTAGAGCAAGACCCTACCACAAAAAAAAAAAAAAAAGAATGTTAATACTAAACCCTGTTGTTTCTTTCTTTCGAAATATGCAAATCATGTTTTGTAAAAACATATCACTGGTTCCCAAGTTCCTTTAGTTTAGTTAGATACAGTGAGCCCAACATTTAAATATGCTTTGTGTTTGCTGTGAAGAAAATGCTGTACAACATTAAGCTCTGGTGAGTGTGGTCATATAAATGTCATGTAGCAAAATATTTCTTCATAACACACATAGTCAATTATCCTGCGTAAGAACAAGGCTGCACCATGCTACTCAAGGTTTTTGTCTTAGGAATAAAGAGTAAAATGAATAAAAACTGAGAAGCAAGTTTATGGCATGCAAACTAACCTATCGCTTTAAGAACTGCTCCAGAGTCTTGGCCCTACCTAAGACAAGCTTGTCTTATGAACCAGTGTCTTTATGAAGTAAATTGGGTTCAAGTGTAACAGCATTATTTCATTAGTTAGAATGTAAGAGAACAGTTTTAAGGAATATTTTTCATTGCTCGGCTTCTGATCAGTTCTTACATACAAAACGAAGAGACTACAGCTAAGTTCCAGCTAGATAAATGATTTAGCTTTTTTATATATAAATAACTCATTTTTTCTTATTTATAGAATAATCAGCAATTACATTCCAAAATGTTTCTTTGAAAAACTAGCCACAAGAATTCTATGCTAATATGAAATAATTTTCTATTTTATTCACATAATCAGATCCCAGTTTCTCCTCTAGAATGAATTATTCTCTTCTAGCTATTAGTTTGAGCTATTGGAAAGGTTTTCACTTTTCTTTGCAGCTTAGAAAAGTCCAGTCACACTGTAACTCATGGACGTGTGTCATCTGTGCACCGGTTTGCTCAAGACGTGACTTTCAGAAGACAAGGAAAGAGCGCAAACTGGTCTAACACTGCGGCTTCAGGTAAAAAGTCCAAGTAGGAAGAAGATTCATTCTCATTGATTTCAAGAACCACTTGCAGTAAACTGAACTCTACTGCCCTCTTATGGGTTAGGGATGAAACGCAAGTGTGCACACCCGCTCCCCCCTTCAGGAACTGACAATGGGCTAACATGAACCACAGGCAGAGGTCACTGGACTGAGTGCCTTCCACGTTTGTCAAAATTTTGTTAAAATGAATAAAAACGATACATTTTGACTTTAAAATTTTTACTGGATTATTGCTTATGGCATATAGCCAACAACCTAGTCACATGAATTCAGGTACTTTTGGGTAATTCTGATTTACTTTAGTAAATATGAAAATTAAAATTTTGAGAGCTCTTTGTTTTTATTGGCTATACAGTCAGATCTGGAAATGTTTAAAAATCAGCTAAAGCAAAACAAGCCAGGGCGTTGCTGCCTTCGCAGGGCTGAAAGTGGTCCACTGAGATACTCTGGATTGACTGCATCCATTGAAGGAAAGATACTCAGAGTCTTTGGTTTTTTAGTTTGGAACACTTCCTCCCCTCCCCTCTGTCAACAATAAACCCAGAAAGTAGATGCACAGACATGCACTTCTGCAGAAATACAGATGGTCAGGAGGATATTGCTGTCAATCACACTCCTCGTCACCTCAAAGATTGTCCAGCTCCTTAAATCTCCCAGTAGCCTCTAGCAATATTTATGGTTTATGAATATAAAGATGGGGCAATTTCTTAGCACCAATCCGCAACCATTTTGAAGTTTTACTCTGTAGTCCAGGCTGGCCTGGAACTCCGGACCTTCCTGCCTCAGCCTCTAGACTGCTAAGGTTATAGGTATTCGCCACCATGCTTGGTCTTAACCACCCTGAGAGCTCATGATCACTGGAACTCTTTAATAGAACAGGAACCACAAACTGCTTTTATAACAGAGTCAGTAAAACCAATCTTGAATTCAGGAGCCAGGTCACACTGACTTTTCTAAAACTTTAATATGGAAAACAAATTCTTATTCATTCAACCAGTGAATTGCATTGATTTCAAGTGCAATAATGAACACAACTTGCAAGACAAATAAACAATATTGTCAGGTTTTATAATCTAGTATAAAACAAGCTAAAAACTACTGTTTGAAATGACAAAATCAGTTTAGATTATCTACCCTCCTTCAGAGGGGCATTTGCACATCTTGTCCTGGTTCATAAACGAAGCAAATTTCAAAAACTTTTCATCCAATCAATTTTAGCTAAAAGCATAAACCTCAGGAGGTCACATTTTGATAACAGACATGTACATAAAATGAGGCAAACCTGGCACTTGGTATTAGGAAAATGGCAACTGAGAAGGTTCTGTCTTACTAAGACAGACGCCTGTGATGCACCCTGGGCTCTAGACTCCAAGGGCAGTTTGTACCTGTTACAGCATTCACGAGGCAGAAAGATGATGTTCCCATGTTTCTGAAGAGCAAACTAGGGTTACTCTTTCAGAATTGTGCACACGCACATCAGTGGCTTTGGAATACAGCCAGGCTCAGCCACATCAAGCTGTGAGCCAAGCATAAAAACAAGTGTAAATGCCCTCAGGTCTGTAAAACAAACTATCACAGCAGCTGGGAAGGAGCAAAGCCAGCTCAATACCTCCCACAGCTAGCTTCGCAGTAAAACCCTGGGGCCAAAAAGGGCACGGATGGGAGGAAGAGAAGAATAACTCAAAAGATCAAAACCTGGACTAAACTAAACTGATAGAAAGTGGTCCTAATTTGAGGGAAGGTACAAGAAGCAGGGGCATTTCATCCTAATAACACAAAGTGTTTGGCACCTCATCATGAAATAACTCCAATTCTCCTGAACTATGCTGGGAGAAAGGAGAAGAACTGAGGAAAGGCCTTATTGCTAACACTGACTCTAACTTTAAAAATACTCTACTTATTTGTAAAGATTTCCTGGAGTAATGTACTTAGAAGACATTTTATTCTTACTTTTAAAGGTTGACATCGCATGTCATAAAGCTAAAGAACCAAAGCCAATTTGGGCTTTTAAGAACAACAACAAAAAGGCCAAAATTCATCAAAAGTCTCTAACTTTATACCTTCTGTATTTGGGCGGTGTTTTCTCCCTCTCACCCTGGGCTGGCTCCTGGCTGAGTTGGCAAGCCTCCGCCGAAGCTGCCATTGTCCCTGAAACACAGTGCTCTTCCCCTGCACTGCGACTGTGACTGGCCACTCACCTCCCCGCTGATGGCAGCTACAAGCTGGAGCCCTCAGGACCTGGTGCTCTGTGGGCACGAATGCCACTCAGGAGCCTGTCAGACTCACTAGGTCCATATGACCTAAGCAAGGAAACTGGAGGGCTGTTTCTTCATGTGGAATGAATAAATTACCCCTGGAACCCATATCTCACCCAGACAGAGTTCGTCTACCAATGCAAATAACTTCATTACAGTCTGTTTCCCTTTCTGATCCCCCTTTTTAAAACAAATTTCATTTCGATCACTGACCATTCCTTGCACAGTGATAGAGCTCCAGGCTGTGGGTTCAATCTCCAGCACCACGTACACAAAAACCTTATGAACTTGCAAAGCAAAACAGTTAAGTCCTGAGAGTTCCAAGAAGCCATGGCTTTGTTTTGCATGTGTGCGCAGATGGGTGTGCCCCACGGTGTGCAAGTGAGGCCAGAGAAGAAAGCTGGGTGTTCTTATCAGTCATTATTGCTTGAGATGGGTTGCCTGCTATCACCAGTGAGCCCCAGTCACTAGAGTTGCATGTGTGTAGCCCTGCCGAGCACTGTTTTCTAACGGGGCTTCTGAGGAGCTGAGCTTGGTGTCTCTGGTCAGGAGGTCCTCATGCCCAGTGGCCAACATCCCTAACCGCTGAGCCATCCCCCAGCTCAAATGTGACTCTTAAAGACATAAGCACAAATCTTTCTGGGAGCAAAGTCAACACACTCCTGTGCTTGGCCACTAAGCATGGAAGACATGCAAACGGCTATTCCAAGGGACATATTTTTGTACTTGTTTAGCTCCAATTTCGGCTACATAGATGGCTCCTGTCCTTCTGTCAACTTCCAGGAGATGTGGCAGAACCTGATCCGCCAGCTGGATGGTGCTGAGCACAGAGCAGTCACCAATGCTCCCCACTGGTGGGGCCGCCAAGACTGACAGCCTGCTCAGGTTCAGCTGGGCCACGATCAAGTACTTCCCGTTGGGAGTGAACCTGAGGAGAAGATGGCGATGACAATGTTTATTCCTGACTTCATTAAAGCATCAGTCTCGTTGCATTAAACAAAATGAAGCTAATGGACAGATAGCGGTCAGCTAGGCCCAATAGTACAGACTCAAGCTTTGATTTTCCTTCTCTGTTTCAAATCCCCTAAAGGCTGTGGGAGACACTAAGCATATACTGGGACCCCACAGGACACCGGAATTTAGTTCTCTTTTATGGGATTTGAAAAATCTCAGATATTGGATTTCTCTGGACACTTGCTGGCTCTTCAGAGGAAGTGGGTTACACACAAACCAACTAACGCAAGCACTTCGAAACAAAAAGAAACAATTACCTGACTGCAGATGGTCCCTCTTCTGTGAAACAATTACTCCACGCTCCCAACCACTCCCCAGTGTCTTTATCAAATACTTGGAGCCGTTTATTTCCTCGGTCAGCAACCCACACCTAAGAAACCAAAAACATGTCATCTGAAAGGGATCTGCAACCGGAGTATGAAGGCGAGTTTTCATTTTCATCAGTGTCACTCACGTTATGTGTTAGTACTCAGAGGAGGACAGAGCTCAGGAGGCCAGTGACAGTACTACAATCTAAAGGTGGTCTTGTCCTAACCCGCAGCACAGAATGCTGTGGGCCACATTAAACATGCAGGGGACTGAACTGCCACGAAGGAGCAGCATTCACTCACTCCTCCAGCAAGCACTCTGCTTCACAGTATGGCAGCTAACGAGAAGCAGCCTTACTCCCTGTGGCTCAGCACAGTGGAGTGATTCATCAGCGCTATAGTCACTGAACTTGTGTGTGTTATGAGTATAAGAACAAGAGGAAGTCTGGGGCATGTGAGTGTCACAGAAAGTGTAACAGTAGATTTAATTCAGGTTTGCAACAGGCTGACATGAGTTACCAGGGCACTACTGGTATAAAACAGGAAGATAAGGGTCATTCTAAATGACATTTTATGTATTGTTTAGGTGCAACTTACAGTATAGATCTGCCCCTCCCCCTTTCAGGTCCATTAGATTTCAGCAACTATTTCTTCAGGGCACACCTGACTTAATCTTTGTCAATGTGTGTGACTTTCTTTCCAAGCAGAAACAAAGACTCATCCTACTACAGACAGACTGCTATCGCAAGGAAATTTCGCAAGGAAATTTCTCAAGATCTTTGATTGACTGAGGATGGACTTGCTCAGAGATTGTGGGATCAATGCCACAGACAATTGACCAAGGAGGAAACAGTTTACATCCTAGGAATGAACGATACACGGTTAGTTTTATCTTTCTTTCTCACTTGGAGAACCTTCTGAATACAGGACCCACATATTTTCTGAGTGCATATATGCATACCCAGCTGCAGAGCAATTCCCTACCAAACAAACATACACCGGTCCACACGTCCCGACACACACTGAAGCATGTGTGTATGCCCCCATGCACACTGTGTTCCAGATGAGGATACTATGCTTACCCGACCATTTGAGTCAAGTGTAACACTGTGAGGAATGTTGAACTTGGCCGGTCCTGTCCCATTTTCTCCACGCAACCAGAGAATCAAAAAATCTACAAATGGTAAATATATATGGTCAGCGCAACATGCAGGATGCCTTCGGAAATTGCAAAACCCAAAGCCCCGCATCTAGTTACACTGCGTTGACTAGCTAAGCCTTCTGGGCTGGCTGTACATCTGTCTACTTAACTGTTATTCCACCACAAGCAATTAACCGTTTCTTTCATACTTTCTGCTTGAGAATCACCACTTAAATTTCAGGTCACCCTTTCTCTCAAACTGGTTCCCTTTTCTAGCTTAAAAAATTCACCTTTTGTATTGTTATTGTTTTGGTTTCGAAAAGAAAAGTTCTTGCTGTGAAGATCTGGCCAGCCTCAGACCCCTGACAGTCCTCCTGCCTCAGCCTCTCCAGGGTTGTGATTATATCTGTGAGCTACCATGCCCAGCTGACTTGCATTTTTATTAGCCCTCATTAGCCACTGGAGTGGGCTCAAGTGTGGCCCAAGACAAGCCCACTCTGCCCAGCCACCAAAATCCACCTCCCACCAAAACCACCTCAGTCAAGGATTGCTTCCTCACCAAGTCTGGCTCTATTCTCTAGTTTAGTTATGTCTTCTCCTAATTTCTATTCCACTTAGAAATTCTGTCACAGATGACATGCAACTGCTTCATCTTTAACAGAGCTGCTCACACTGTTGCTACAGAGAACCCAAGCAGGACACTCAATAAAGCCAACCCTGCTATTAGTGATTGTGAAGGAAGCTGGCACTGGGGTTCCAGTGTCCTAACGTCCCCATTCTAAACAGGCTAGCCTCTGGTAAGGACCGGTAGGCCTGTTAGCAAACTCACTTATTGCTAACAATCTTACAGTTTTCTCCTTGAATTTACCACTTTGCACTGTGCTACCCACAATACTTATATAGCAAGCATCAAGCAAATGAAATCCAGCTTGTAAAATAATGTTCCTATCATACCATACACTAAGGCATATACCTTGGGACAGTTTCACCAATCTGTTATTCAACCCCCCATCTCCATCCACGATGTAAATCTCCCCCGTGTCCTCCACGTATAATTCGGCAGGATTGTCAAACTGCAGGGGATTCAAGCTGGTGCCCCTTTTGCCTGGGGTCCCCAACACTTGAACAAGATCACCAAAGGAATTGTACTTTTTAACAGTATGACCATAGGCTCCTGTGGAGACAGACAAGCACATCTCATTAACAAAACCACTGAAATGATATTCATTCACATTATTCAAGTAGGCTGAGGGCAAAGATGTGAGTGATTAGATGATTCAGTCAGAAAAGGCTAATCGGGTCACAAATTTAAATATTGGAACTGACAAGAAATAGAG
Source organism: Zapus hudsonius (assembly GCA_004024765.1). NCBI lineage: Eukaryota > Metazoa > Chordata > Mammalia > Rodentia > Dipodidae > Zapus > Zapus hudsonius. The sequence continues at coordinate 33,434 of PVHP010015519.1, forward strand.
CCTCTTCATAAGACATGGCCAAGCTTGCTTATGAATGAAAACCTTAAGTCATTCTAAAATTAGTAGATTCTAAATATAAATGAATAAACAAAAATTGGCTTATTAATAGAAAGTTTCTGTTAATAATTATCTGTATAGTGTTCTTTTTTTTAACTCACACCTTCAAAAGGCAATACAAAAAATCAAGAAGCAACTATAAAAGGATCAATTTATATTTAAACTATTGTTTCAATTATTCATTTACAGACCTTCAATTTTAGTAGGTCAATTAAAAATTCTCTATCAAGAACACAAACGTTAACAAACTATATTCTCTCCGGAAAGAAGCAAATTCAATATTGAATCCTCTGACTCTTCTTTCTCAATAAGAAAGAAGGGAAATCATAAAATAGTTCACAGAAGTCAAGTTGAAGGCAGAGAAAGTCAAACTAATGGAATACCTATTCAGCAGACACACTGATCTTACCAGAGGTAAAGCGAATCAGTGTGCACTATAGTTTTATTTTGAAAAATATATATTATTATACTTGATTTGGATGTGTGAGCTAATGTTTATAGCCAGAGGACACAATTCTTTAAAAGCCCCACAATTTCTGAAGAACTGACAAAAAGGGAGCACATACTTGTAAGATTTTCATTTGAAGAAATCAATTCCTTTGAAAAATTATAAAGAAGGTAAAAATAGTTTTGCAGATCTGAGGGTGGGAAAATAAAGGGAGAATGAAAAGATTATCTGAGCTCATTTTACTTCTTGGAAACCGTGAAGCCTGACATTTAGGGATAACACGAACTGAATAAATTAAGCATGGTCAGATCTTACCACAGTTTTACATAAACTCAAGAGACACTCTAGAGTTTTAACTAGAATTTTATCTTCTAAGATAAAGTTTAAATGGGTCATACACTACCTAAGGCCTAGAAATCTTTTGAATTCTGAGGACAAGTGACTATACTCAGAAAAAAGGAAGACCTTGTTAATTTCAAAAAAAAAAAATAAATTTTTTTTTAAATGGCATGGGAAATGGCCAGCACTGGGGAAGTGGAATGTCTGAGTCAAAACCATAACTGGACAAAGGAACGTGAGCCATTCTCTTAATCAGTTGTTCCAGAGTTCCTAAGGCCACGTGAACTGTCTCTGGTACCACCTTGCTTGAGATGGCAGGGCAGTGTGCACTGCCATGGAAAATTCTTTCAAGAGTGTCTACTAAACAGAGCTGATGGGAGGCAGATATCACACATGCTGCAGTCAGTGGAATTTCCAAACTTAAGCAGATCTTTGCACTCTTGGGAAACAGAGCAACTGTGGCTTCTTATCACAGCCTCATTTCAAAGAGAACTGGACAGAGAATGTGATAGTCAGAGTCCACTATTTCCTTAAAAAAAAAAATGCCATTTGCGGTGATCACTGGGTTAACTCAAAAGACATTATAGGGCTGAGACGTGACAGTGGAGTGTTCAGCACTGGGACATCTCTATCATACTTCCCGAGGCTCAGGGTCTATTGTGGAAGAGGTGGTGGAGAGATTTTAAGAGCCAAAGGAAGGGTAGGACTGCTTACAATGCAAACTTCCAGACACAAAATGACCTTGATACTCATGACTTCACAGTGCCTGAGAATACCTACACATAATGGGAGGAAAAGATGATGACACCGAAACAAAACAGAGACTAACTGAGAGGGGGAAGAGATATGAGGGAGGGTAAGGAGGAATTATAATGGTTTATTGTCTATAATTATGGAAGCTATCAACAAAAAGTTGTTTTGTTTTTTTTCGAGGTAGGGTCTCGCTCTAGCCCAGGCTGATCTGGAATTCACTATGTAGTCTCAGGGTGGCCTTGAACTCACTGAGATCCTCCTACGTCTGCCTCCAGAGTGCTGGGACTAAAGGCGTGCGCCACCACTCCCAGCAACAAAAAGTTTTTAAAAAGACTACCATTTTCTTTATTTCCCAGGTAGACTCATTTACTCTGAGAAAAACTGAAGGTTTAAAGAGAGTTCCTTTGACCAGCTAAAGACAATGGTTAGAGGCTACTTATGTATTATATTTCTAGATTCCACAGGAGTAGAATGTGAAGAATTGTCAGAAAGAAGAGATATCATGAATGATTAAAGAAGCAGTTAGACTCTGCAATGCTGATTTTAAAATTCAAGCAAAAGCATGGGCAAAGATGTGATTTCTAGCAAAGTAATTTAATAGATATTACTACACATACCACTTCCTACATCCGTGATCCAGACGGATTGTTCATGTGGTGTGCTGGAGACAAACATACCGTGGGGTGTGTCAACTGTGTAATTCCAGGCTCGTAGGAAATATCCATCCTCTGTGAACACTAATACCTTTGGGATGTTATCCCCTCTCTGAAGGCATACAAAAATAACTGCTTAGACATAGTCACTTTGATGGAGTGGGCATCTTTACTTTGTACAAAAGGAACCACCCTTAAAGATTGAGAAATGTCATCATGTGTTAAAAAAAAAAGAAACCCTTGGAGATTGAGAAATTTCATGATGTGCAAAAACCCTTAGAGACTGAGAAATTTCATAATATGTAAAAAAACACTTTAAATCCTAGCATCAAATCTATCATATACAAATACAAAAGATTTACTTAAAGCTAACTCAAAAACAAGTTGCAATAACTTACAATGTAAGTGCGTATTGTTAGGGCAGTAAAACAGGTTTTTTTTTGTTTTTAATTCCTTAATGTTTTTTCTTCTTCTGTTGTTGCCAAGGATTGAATGTTCTTAACTTTTTTTAAATCCACATTTTACTTACTTGGGCAACATAAACCAATCCGTTAAGGGAGTCAACTGCAACACAGAATGTCACTCCCGTGAAGTATTCTGAATACTTGGGCCACCCCAAATCCAGCTTGTAAAACACTTCCCTCTCCTCTGTTCTCCAGGGAACTTGAAAGGCAAATTTTCTTGAAACCTCAAATAAAATCAAATGACTGAGATTCAATTTGCGCTCTAGGTAAGTAAGAAAGCAAGGACAGGACAATAACAAAAGGTATGGGGCATATTTACATTCACTTATTTTTTTTTTTTTTTTGATGTAGGGTCTCACTCTGGCCTAGGGCTGACCTGGAACTCACTCTGTAGTCCCAGGCTGGCTTCAACATCACAGTGATCCTCCTAACCCCAGCCTCCAGAGTATGGTGGCATATTTTTAAAGTCTGATTTGACAAATTTTAATAAAGTATGTCTTGACAATCAACCGTTAAGTTTGCTGGACTTGAAACGATGCCTGAGAAACAGCTTTCATGTGGAAAATGCCTCAAAACACGGCCACAATATATATATATATATATATATATATATATATATATATATATATATATATATATATATA
>PVHP010015520.1:0-36790 GCA_004024765.1 Zapus hudsonius
ACACAGGATGAAAAAAGAATAATGAATGTGCTTTCCAAGGTTTTTTGAGCAGTGAATTAAAGACGACATAATAAATAGGGTATTAATTATATTATCTGTCAAATTTGAAATGCTGCTATGTTCTTGATGTGTCACTAAAGCTTCTAACTCTTCCCTGTTATGATACTGAGGATAGACCCAATACAACCAAGGTTCCGATGAAAGAATCGTGGACAGTGTTCTCAAAAGGTCATGCTGCTGAATTTCTCGTTATTCAGTAAATCATTCTGTTAAAGTGCAGTCAAAGTGGGCTGTGTGAGAGATGAAAACCAGAAGCCTTACCCTGCCTCCTCTTAAAGGACTCAGCTCTGACCCTTTATGTGTGTCTTGTGTCTACTTTCCTTGAAGGAGGATCTGGCTCAGGAGAATTCAAAGCTGGTCAGTTGCAGGCACAGAATCTTGCTTATTAACAGCAGTGATGTAACACAGATCTCACAATACTAGCACTCAAGGTATTATAAAGTAGAGATCATTCCCGTTAATCATTCACCAGGATGGTATGAAGGATATCCAACAGAGCTGACAACAGGGCTGTCATTTCATAAGCATATGTCATTTGCTTAAGGCTTATATTTATTTCATGTAGACTCCATTAGAAATTCAAGAGTATGTCTCCCATAGGATTTCCTGATGGTGATCAATTAAGAAGAGAATAATGGTGTCTGTATTTATATCCTAATTTGTGATAATTTATGCGAACTTCCCACCAGAGATTATACAGTCCTTTGAGTATAGATAAGACCTTTTACTGTCATTTATAAACTGGTAAATATAATTGATGTCATCAATTATAATTATATATAATGTATTACTTTTAGTTTGATATGTGAATAACAGTTAATATATCTCAGTTGCTAATGAATTTTTTTATTTTTTTATTTTTCTGTAATCAGTAATTATCTATATTTATTGTAGATACAGGAAGTAAAATTTTACTTTAATTTTTTGTACTCTGATACCTTAATTTAAAAAGTAATATGAGGGGCTAGAGAGATGGCTAAGCAGTTAAGCTAAAAACCCAGGTTCAATTTCCCAGTACCCACATAAAGCCAGATGCACAATGTGGTACATGCATCTGGAGTTCATTTGCAGAGGCTGTCGGACCTGGAACACCCATTATCTCTGTCTCTCTTCTGTCTTTCCCTGCTTGAAAATAAAAAAATAAGTGATATAAGATTGGCCATTTCATTAAAAGTTATTTAAATTGTTTTATTTTAACTCAATGTGTCCTTGCCTTTAACAGATGAAAATAAAATCTCAATTCTGGGATGTAGCTCATTGGTAGAATGTTGGATACCAATCATAAACAAGGCCATGGGTTTAAACTGCAGGGCTGCAAATAAATAAGTGAAAGCCTAAAAAGTCACTAGTAGTGGACTAACATTTCTAGAAAATATGGGTGTAGAATTTTCCTGAGTGTATGAATATGAACTTATGCTTGGGAATGGGAATCATTCACTTAATTTTGTATGTGAAAATTATTGATTTACATAACGCTGAAAAAACAATACATACATTTTCTTGAAATCTTCATCAAATTCCTTACATGATGTAATTTTCATGGTAGCCCCAAAGCAAAACTAATAATGTGGCATTGGTAAAATAATGTTACCTAGTCTACAAACTTATTCAGCTTTCAGCAAGGTAAAGGATGTACAGGTGTGTGTGTGTGTGCATGTGTGTGTGTGTGTTTTCACACACATGTAGCTCTATGCCAAATCCTGTGCATAACAATCCTCTGTAGCAAACTAAACTTCACCAGGATCAGGATTTAGAATTAACTCTCCCTAGCACAAATAAATTCCCTGATACTATACCAGCCCTCAGTTTTCATCTCAGTGCCCTGACAAACACTAACGTGTTATCCATTCTATACTTCATAGATAATAGATAAAATATAACATGTAACTTCTGATCTATTTTTTCACCCAGCATATTGCCTTTCAGGTCCATCCAGGTTGGTGCATGCATAAGCTATATATTCTTTTTTAATTATTTGTAACTTACTTCTCCTTTTTTGAGATTTACATACAAGTCTGTAACGTATTTTGAGGTTTTCCTCACAAATTACCCTTTTTATCCCATTGCACATTCATTAATACCTGTTATAGTCAACTTACTCTGTTGTTGCGCAGAAAGAACCCAAGAAAAAGGCAGCTTGTGGAGGAATGGGTTTATTTGGCTTACAGACTCAAGAGGAGACTCCATCCTGGCAGGAAAAATGATGGCATGAGCAGAGGGGTGGACATCACCTCTGCCACAGTACTGCAAACAATGGCAGGAAGGTGTGCCAGACACTGGCAAGGGGAAGCTGGCTTATAACCCTCATAAACTCACCCCCAACAACACAGCTCTAGCGAGGTTCTAATTCCCAAACTTCCATCAGCTGGGGATGGAGCATTCAGAACACATTCATTTGTTTTGGGAGGACACCTGGATCAAACCATGACCATAGCCTTCTTCTTCTGAATTTGTCCTCACCTTACTTTCATGCCTTTAAAAAATAGTTAAATTAGAGTTGCTTGCATGATCATGGTTGAACGTTATTTAATGTGGAATGGAAAACTTACTAGTAGCTGCACCACTGATAAACCTTATGCCTCCTCCTCCAGCAACCATCAGCTGATCTTTTAGTTCAGGGGTCTCTTGTATCCTTCCATATTGATGGTAAAGTATTAAAAAGCTCAATCTTGTACAGAAAACAGAGAGTGATGACTGCTGCTTCTCAGCAAGATTCCTCTTTATTCGGTCCAGGGCATCACTCATGGATGTCTTTCCTGGTTAATTGAATGGATTTAGCAAGGAGAAGGGATTAAGCTAGGAAGCAGCAGTCATCACTCTCTGCTTCCTGATTCCGGATTGAATGACACCAGCTGTTTCATGTGCTTGCTGCCATGATAACATATCTGAACCCAGGAACTAATTACTGAAATGCACCCTTTCTCTTCCTCGAAGTATTTTCCTGTCAGGCATTTTGTCAAGTAATCAAAAAACTTGTTAATACAGGAGCCAGATATACTTTCAACTCTGTTAAGGCCCTAAATACCTAGGATCACCTAGAGTGAGCTGGAGCCAAAGGGAGCATTTGTTTCTGCTCTCTGGAGTCTAGGTTATTCTCTGCAGATAAATTTCTTAATGGTGTTATTGCTACGGACATCAAATTATCAGACTTAATAATGCCAATTATCAGACATAAGCTAATAGAGTAATTCACAAAATGTCCAGTTACATAAATGCAGAAGTACTCTTAGATTATAAAAAGAGCCAGTTAGCTAGAATTCTTCCTAAGTACCACCAATAATTTATACAATAAGTATTTCCTATGCCCACATAAATTTCAATAGAGATCTGCCAATTTTTTCTTAAATTAAAATAGAAGCAGACAAAATCCTGAGAATTTTAGCATTCTGGGTCCTTCTTTATTCAGACATCTAAAGAACATTCTATCCCAGTTCTACAAAATACACATTCTTCTCAGCAGTCCATGGAACCTTCTCCAAAATAGATCATATATTAGGACATAAAACATGCTTTCATATTTGCAGGAAAATTGATATAACTTCCTGCATCATACCAGACCATAATGCACTAAAGCTAGAAACTAAAAAAAAAATGGAAATTACACAAGCTCCTGGAGACTGAACAGTATACTGTTACAATAATAGGTCATGGAAGAAATCAAAAAGGAAATTTCAAATTTATTAAACAAAATAGTAATGAAAACACAAAATACCAAAACTTATGGGACACAATAAAGGCAGTCTTAAGGGAAAATTTTATAACACTAAATATCTTCATAACAAATACAGAGAGAGCTCAAATTAATAACCTAACCAACCACCTAAAGGCACTGGAAAAACAAGAACAATCCAACACTAAGAGTTACAGATGGGAAAAAATAAGATCATAGCTGAAATTATTGAATTGAAATCTAAGAAAACATTAATAAAACTGATGAAACAAAGGCTGGTTCTTTGAATAAACAAAATTGATAAACCCCTGTCCAATTTGATAAAATGAAAAAAGAGAAGTCTCAAATTAACAAAATTAGAAATTAAAAGGGAAAAGTCTCAACAGACATCAATGAAATTGGAAGAATCATCAGGTCATATTTCTAAAACCTCTACTCCACAAAATTGGAAAACCTGGATTAAGTGGATGAATTCCTAGATACATACCACCTGCTAAAAGTAAATACAGAGCAAATTAATCTCCAAAATAAACCTGTTACAGCCATTGACATCAAAAATGTAATCAAAATCCTCCCCAAAAGGAAAAATCCAGGACCTGATGGATTCTCAGCCAAATTCAACCAAACCTTCATGGTAGAACTAAAACCATTTTTTTCTCAGCTTTTTCAATTAACTGGAGAACAGGGAATACTCCCCAACTCCTTCAACTCCTATGAATCTAGTGTCACCCAAATACCAAAACTAGGCTGAGATTTAAGAAAGGAAAACTATAGACCTATATCCCTGACAAACTTAGATGCAAAAATCCTGAACAAAACTCTCACAAACTGAATTCAACAACAAATCAAAAGCATTATTCACCTCGGTCAATTAGGCTTTATCCCAGGGATGCAGGAATTGTACAACATATGGAAATTTATCAAGGTAATTCACCACACAAATAAATTTAAGCACAAGAACCACATGATCATTTCAAATGATACAGAGAAGGACTTTGACAAAATATAACATCATTCATGATCAAAATGCTGGAGAGACTAGGCATGGAGGGTTTATATTTCAAAATAATAAAGGCTATATACAAAGAACTGAAAGCCCAAATCATACTTAATAAGGAAAGACTCAAGGAGCTCCCATTAAGATCAGGAACAAGCCATGGGTATCCACTCTAACCACTGTTCTTTATTATAGTGCTTGAAGTTTTAGCCCAAGCAATTAAACAGGAGAAAGATCCAGAGACATTGTCCACCTCAGTAACAACTTGCAAAGGGGGGCAGAATTGGGTTAACTCCTAGGATGTTCACAACCCCCTACCCCACAGACTAATAAAGACTTCCCACGGAGGAGGATATCCAACTGACCGGGAACAGGGAAGAGGGAAATAGGGAAAGTGGAGACATCAATGCATTACTCCCTTATTAAGTTTATCTAATTATAGATAATAAAATAATTTTTAAAAGACTTAATAAAAGGGATACAAATCCGAAAGGAAAAAGTCAAACTAGCTCTATTTGCAGATGACTTGATCCTATGCATAACAGACCTGAAAGATTCTACCATAAAACTCCTAGAGGCAATGAATTTCTTCAGCAAAGTGCCAGGATACAAAATTAAGACACAAAAAAATCAGTAATCTTCCTATATGAAAATGACAAACATACAGAGAAAGAAATCAGGAAGGCTGTCCCATGTTCAGCAGCCATGGAAAAATCAAATACCTTGGATTAAAACTAAGCAAGGATGTAAAAGACCTATACAAAAAAAATTAACACACTCAAGAAACTGAAGAAGACATGAGAAGATGAAAAGGCCTTTTTTGCTCCTAGAAAGATAAAATTAATACTGTGAAAATGGCAAGTATACCAAAAGCAATATACAAATGCAATGTAATACCAATAAAAATTTATGCAACCTTATTGACAGAGATGGAAAAATATAATCTGGAAATTCATATGGAATAGCAGAAGGCCTCAGATATCCAAATATATCCTCAACAAAAGAAATACCTCAGGAGGTGTCACCATACTCAACCTATACCTATACTAATAAACCATAATAAAAAAAAACAATAGCAGAGTAATGGCATAAAAACAGACATATAGACTAAAAATGTTTAAACAAAATATAAATTTTAAAAACTAATATAATGAATAAATTAGATTAAAGTTAATGTTAGAGCATATGAGCTTATTTGAGACTTACTGAATATTTGGATATATATATTTGTAAAAAACAAAACTTGGTGTGGTTTACATACATTCTATTCTTGTACCAAAACTTCTTCATATATACAACTAGAATTGGGAAAAAATTGTTCTGCATCCTGATATTTATATATGTTTAGGGTATATTATATCTCTTTTTATAAAAATGCTTCATTGCACTAGTATATGAAAATGAAGTAATAAACAAAGGGGTTCTCCTCACATTGAATATGAAAGAAAATATGAAGTCGGAAATCTGAGAAATGGAGCTGGGAATACAGCTCACCAGGTAAGAGCATTCGACTTGAAAGCACCAGAGTTCTATTCACAGAAGCTACTTAAAAAGCAGTCCTGTAACCCCAGTAGGCAGAAGCCATGACAATCACTGGATATCTGAGGCCTCAAAAAAAGAAATACCTCAGGAGGTGTCACCATACTCAATCTAAACCTATACTAATAAACCATAATAAACTTTGTGTGAACAGATTGAGCATGAAATTAGACTTTTCTATCACATATTTCACTTTCTTTTTCTAGCTCTAAACTGCAAATTCAAATATTTCATGTCTGCCTCCTGATAAAAGAAGTCTTTCAAAAAGTTACCATTAAAACCGATTCCCAGAATACAGCTTATTGTTGTTTGTCACATTTCTTACCTGGAGGGTATAGCATAATTGACCAATGACAAAACCGCTATTCCTGCCTATTCCTGATGGCCAGCACAGCAGTAAAAATCAGGGTTTTGTCAACACCTGCTTGTGGCTGTTCTGCTTTTTTAATCTGTTAGAATGTGGACTCCCCATGTCATTTTAGAGCACTTTGTCTTTGGCATCTTGAATATGTGGGTTCTCCCTCAGTTTTCCTCCTCTGTCTTCTCATATTTAGTGTCACAAGTTGCCTTTTAACTTGACAATATATGCCATATTATGAGACTTACCCCATTATACTATGTACAATAGTATGAGTCAACTTGAATAAAATAGTTTTCATAAAATTCAATTCTCTCAAAACATGAGATCCTTTGCTTCTTTTTTGTTTTTTTAGTTTGTCTTCCTTTTGATTTTGTTTTTTCCTATTTTGCATTTTTTTCAGTTTGTAACTGTTGCAGTCAGCCACACACTGCTGGGATGAATCTACAAACTAGGCACAGTTTATGGGAGGAAAGGATTTATTGAAGCTACACATCTAGGGGAAGTTCCATAACAGTGAAAGAGGTTAGTCCCCTTTCACAGGTCCAAGCAGAGAGAGAAAAACCAATAGCCAACACCACACACACAACAGCAAACAGGCAGGGAGCAAAGGTAGAGAAATCTCCTTTGCCTTTATATAGCCTTAGGGCAAGGTCTTGCAGCCCTACCCCATACTTAAAGGCTTCCTGAGTCTCTGGAATTTCCTTCCTACACTGCCCACACAGGAAAGGATGTTTAGTTCTAGCTTCTTTGAGCTTCTTTACATCTTGCCCCTTTCTGTAAACATCATCAGAGACTCACCCAAGATTACTAAAAAGGTCGAGTTGACAACAAAATTTAACCATCATGGTAACTTTATTTTGTCTCATGACCCACAAAATTATTTTCTCTCAGGAATTTAGAAATATTGGTACAAAGAGATATATGATTATTAACTGATTCATGAATGAGGATGAGAAAGCTAGGGGAGTTACATAAAATGGGGAACACATTAAATTTTTCTTTGCCCTCAAAGAAAAAACTTTTTTTTATGGCAGCATCATTTCCATGTAAGAGGTACCCATAATTTTATACCTCATAATTCCTTAGCTTATGCAAATACATAGTGGAGCACAGTTCCCTGTTTTTTGCAAAACAGGATCTTATATAATCTATGCTAGCCTAGAACCCACTGTGTAGCCCAAGGTAGTCTTGCACTGGTGACCTTCCTGCCTCAGCTTCCCAACTGCTGGAATGACAGGGTGGGGGCTCTATACGCTGGAGTTTTTCCTCCCATATGCCATTGTTTCGTTTTTCTCACTTTTAAGAGTGGTGGCACAGGCCTGTTATTCCAGCAACTCTGGAGGTTAAATTTAAGACCTTTCTAGAATTCAGAAGTTAATTTAGTAAGGCCCTTTCTTTTAAAACCAAAAACAGAGATGGATACCTAGCACACTGGCCCAGCACTTTCCTGGGACCTGCCTGACTTCCTCTGTTTACTCAATAGAACAAAAAGAAAAAGTGAATTTTTTCTCCTGTGTCAGTTTCATAGGTCTGCTATAAAAAAAGTGACACAGACTTGGTGACTTAATAATGGAAATTTATTATCTTGCAGCTCTAGAGGCTAGATGTCCATGATCAAGTTGTGGGAAAGTGTGCTTCCTGCTGTGGCTTCTCTACTTGGTTTACCTCTTCTTCTCTTTGCAGAGCTCTCACCAGGACCATCCTGTGTGAACTTCCCTCCTGACATTCATCTGCCTCTGTCTCCTTTTCTTATAAGGACACCAGTAATATTGGTGCAGAGCTCACACTGCCAGCTTTTTTTAAAGTTAATCACATCATTAAAAACTAAATACCATGACAAACCAAATATATATATATATATATATATATATATATATATATATCAGGGCATGGTGGCACACACCTTTAATCCCAGCACTAGGGAGGCAGAGGTAGGAGGATTGCCATGAGTTCAAGGTCAGCCTGAGACTACAGAGTGAATTCCAGGTCAGCCTGGACTAAAGTGAGACCCTATCTCGAAAAACCAAAAATAATAATAATAATAATAATAATACCGTGACAATCTGAGATCCTGGGGAATAGAGCACCCATACATGATTTTGTAGGAACATGATTAAGTACATATTAGCCACTGCTCAACAGATAAGGCACAGACAGTATGGAACTTCACTGAAACATCAGTGGAAATGTGGAAGGCATAATGTCTTTTGTGTCACTGAGCAAAAGAAGCTGTCAATCATATATTGCCATGAAGTCACATGCTGCCTAGAATTTCTGTTTTACAATTAGTAAAAGTATTCTGTTAGAAGTATGTAGACAACAACATTGTAAATATGATTTAACTATTTATCCTGCCTTCAGGGATATGGCTTTTACTATATGACATTTTTACATGCAACTCAGAAATGAAGAATGACTCTCCAAATTTCCATGATTCATATATACCTGCTTTCTCGGGTATTGTTTTGCAATGAATGAGTGAATTAACAAATAAAAGTGTCACTATTTCATGAATAAAATTTATTTCTATCTGGAACGTTTTGTGTGGTAGCAGTGCTTTCCTGGCCTGGATAACCTCTAGATTCTGTGTCCATTCTGAAAAAAATTTTTCCTTAATTATTTTTAAAAGTATGCCCACAACTCTTTTCTCCATATGCTTATGTGGTATGTGAGATAAATTTTTACTCCAGTTCCATGTTATTATTTGAATTGATGTTACAACTACCACAACTTTAAAATTACACACACACACATCTTAAATGGCAAAGTGAACTCTGCATGCATCACCACAAAATTTTCCAACTCAATTGCAATGATGCACCATCAATCTATCTATGATCAAATTTGATTGCATAAGCATTGACAACCTTCAGAAATGCGAGCAGGCCATCTGCAATGGTAAGACGTAGTGAAGCCAGGAGTGATGGTATATACCTATAATCCCAGGACTCAAATCCAATCAGAAAGCAATTGGCTACACTAATTACTGATGTGCTACTACTGTACCAGTGCTTACTTCTTCCCCAGCTGGTTGGCAATAGAGCTCACAGGGTCCACAAATTGTGCTTCTAGGGTGGCTAGTAAGAGTGAACATTGTCTACATGTGTATTTGCCATTTATATTTCATCTTTTAAGAATTGTGTATTCATTAGCCGATTTAGTGATTGGGTTCTTTGATCTCTTGTTTAGCTTTTTGAGTTCTTTATATACTCTACATATTAATCTTCTGTGAGATGTAGAAGTATCAAAGATTTTTTTTCTCCTGTTCTGTATGCTGTCTCTTCACTCAACTAACTTCTTTGCTGTCTAGAAGCTTTTTAATTTCACAACGTCCCAAGAGTTCAATTAGTATTATGTACTGAGCAACTAGATTTTTATTAGGAAAGTCCTTTCCAATGCCTATATCTTCTTTGCTCTTAATTGATAGTTTTCACACAGGTCCATAATGCACTTTGAGCATAATCCCCTCTTATTACTATCCTTTGTTCCTCTTCCACTGAACCCCTTTGTCTATCCAACTAGTTCCTCTCCTATCTTGATGTTTTATTTTTTGCCCTCTTCTATCATTCATGATTACACATTGATGGGACCAATTTTAACAATAACCACTCTGAGTTCTTGAATGCAATGGCCTCCTCAAGTGCAGAAGACACCATTCCAAAGTATTACCATCGGCTCTCACATTATTTCTACAATCTCTTTTTCAGTGCTCTCTGTGCTGGTGATTCATTCAGTGGAAGCACTCAGCTGTCACGTGTGTGTGTGTGTGTGTGTGTGTGTGTGTGTACATGTGAAAGTATACGTTTCATGGCAGGTGTGTGGACATTTTAGGTGTCTGTGCTCCAGCTCTTTGAGACAAGGTCTATTGCTGCCACAAATGAACTTCCAGAGAGTACATGAATGTAAAATTAGCTGTGATTCTCCTTGGCTCTCTCTTCCTTGGCTCTCTCTTCCAGCTTATCTATTTAGCCAAACAACAGTAGTGGCATTTCATTTGGGCCCCCAAAACAATAACAGCCATTGAGAATGCTTTTGGTTTTCTACCAGAGCAAGATAGTAAGACCCTATTGCTAAAGAAACCACATACTTCCAGTGGAGGACACTGAGAAAATTGGAATTGAGCTGTAAGTCTCCTGCCTGCTGGCTAGTCATCATTGTGCTGGAAAGTGTTATGCATATTGCTGAGGAATTAAAAGTCATCAGCAGTCTTAAGAAGATGGTAAGTTCATGACCAGCTTAGCCAGACCTTACCTCGAAACAAAAAAAAAAGAGAAATAATGTGTGTACTGACATCAGGGGTAATACATGAAAGGAAATGGTCATCTTAAGATGTATTACTTGATTATAATCTTTAAAGCACTAAAAGCATGCAAGACACTTAACATGTGTGTTTCATTTGATGAGTACCACCATCATTTCAATATCAGCCATGCAGAGACTGAGGCCAGGAGGACACAGAGCACAAAGCTTGCAGGATCTGGAATCAAAGTCAGGTCACATGACTCCAATATCTGTTACCTTTTTATATTTGGACATTTCACTGAAGAGGTGAAAAGATAAAGTCAAGGGATGTCCACCTAAATCATATTCCTGCTTCAGGTGACATCTAGCAGCCTTTCATTCAATGTTCAGATGTGGACTATTAGGAATGAAACATCATCCCTTCTGCATGACATGAAAATGTTTTTGGCCTAAGTTATTTGTGTTTTAGCAGGATGTGCATAGATATCACTACATATTGCCTAAGTAACCAATAATATTTCTCCTGGATCAGTTATAAATCAACACACACAAGGCTTCGAAATAGAGGAAGAGAAAGAAAGCTAAGTCCTTTTGTGTGCCTGGTGTCACATAAGTTTCTATTGTGCTTTAATAACATCTGCTCTTTACCTTTGCAAATCCTAGTTCTTGACCTCATTCCCTGATTCTTTTCTTCCTAGGCACCACACACATATCCTATGCTTATGTTTCTTTTATTATAACACTCTCTGTTTCCCATTCCACCTAACTATCAACATTGTTACTGCCTCTGGGTCTCTCCTTAGCTCTGGAATGTTTGGGAGAGGTTGGCCCTGTCCCTTGTGAGGTCACCTGCCACATCCTCCAAAAAGATATAGGAAGGAAGAAAACAAAGCATTTTCTGAGCAGTCAGTTCAAGATGACTACACAGTTATTGTCTGTATCACTGCATTAGTGTAAGGCTTTCTGCAGCATTTTCATGGTACATGTTCCCTTGCTCATCATGTGACTCTCCTCCTCCTGACCTGCACTTGATTAGTCTGGACCCCTCTAAGATCACAATCATTGTCCATCCTCTTCACATCTGTATGATGTTTAAACAAAGCCTTGACATTTTGATGCCTGCCTAAAACAGGATAGATGTTCAGTTTACATTTGCTGATTAAAACTCTGAGAAGAAAGAGTGAAATAGAAAATAAATAAAAGAACCAACTGCTAATAAATTAAATAATATATATCATTTCCCCCCCCCCTCTCTCTCTCTCTCTCTCTCTCTCTATATATATATATATATATATATATATATATATATGTATATATAAACATTTTTAGTCAAATTCTTCCAAGACATAGCATGTCCTTGTACTCATTTTTCCTGCCCTCAAGTCTATGAAGGGAAAACCTAATGTGGAGTCCTTTTATCCCAGCTTCTGTGAATTATTATTTCATCTCTGGTCCTTAGGTACTGAGATGACAGGAAAGTCATCAGCCTCTTTTTACCAAACTGCCTTGAGATTACAGAGAAGAAAACAGAGTGAAGAGAGCATTTCTCCATCCATACTTCTCCCCATTGGAACCTCCCAAAACAAAATCCCTTCAACTCTCAGAGATGTACTAAATGATTTGGTGAGTCACTGTCTCTAAGACCACTAAAATCAGTGTCTCAGTGTCATGGCTACATAGGAATTCTAGATGTATGCCAGTCCAAAATCTCATAATGGGGCTGGAGATATAACTTTAATGGAAGAGCATTTACCTAGTGTGCTTAAACATTCTGGGTATGATCCCAAAACTGTAAAATAAATGAATAAATAAATAAATACAAACAAAAATATTTCATGACCTTACAATTTCTTAATATATTATGATTCAAATTTTTGTACTGAAATCTTTGTATGAACTAAGGCAGGGGAGTACTTCATTAGTAGATGGTTTATACAATCCTGACAAAAGAAATAATTTCTGAAAATAAATTGGGAAATTACAAAATGAACTCATCTCTCTACTGTAAAACAATGATGGACTGATCCTCCTAACCATGCTGTCTTCTGAAATTTTCTCTCTAATTAATTTTGTGTAGTATTTAATAGTTTGCATTTTATTTTCACTTCATACTATTATCTCCATAGGTGTTGGGATTCTTTCCAGTGTTACTGGTGTTGTTTTGCAGTGCTGTGAGTCAGACCCAGGGCCCTGTGCACAAAACCACTCCTCCAGATCTCACCATAGTTTCAAACATCACAAGCCCTAAGATATGACAATATAAAACATAACTTCAACTTAGGTAAACACTCTTTTATTCAACGTTTTTTTCAGTGCAATGTGAACATCCTTGTTCCTCAAACTGTAGATGAAAGGATTCAACATTGGCCCCACAATGGTATAAAACACTGTGGACACTTTATCTTCACCCTCAGATCCAGCAGGAGAAGGCTTCAGGTACATGAAGGCTGAGGCTCCATAGAAAAGAGAGACAGCGATTATGTGAGAGCTGCAGGTACTGAAGGCTTTGGACCTGCCCTCTGTGGAACGGATGCGGGAAATGTTGAACAGGATCAAGATGTAAGAAATAAAGACAGTCAGACTGGGACCTATTACATTGACACCCACCACAATGAACACCACCAGCTCGTTGACCTCGGTGCTCGTGCAGGAGAGCTTCAGGAGAGGAGGTATGTCACACATGTAGTGATTGATGACATTGCCATCACAGAAGCTGAGTCTCAACATGCTGCCGGTATGGGCCATGGCACCCACAAACCCCATTACATACACACCCACCATCATCGAGTGGCAGACCTGATTGGACATGGTGACCCTGTAAAGCAGGGGATTACAGATGGCCACATATCTGTCATAAGCCATTGCTGTCAAAATATAGCACTCATCAATAACAAAGAAGCAGAAGAAAAACAGCTGAGTCATGCACTCAGAATAAGAGATGAGATTCTCTTCAACAAAACTTACCAGCATTTTGGGGGTTATGACAGAGGAGTAGCAGAGATCAATGAAGGAAAGGTTGAAGAGAAAATAGTACATGGGTGTGTGCAGGTGAGGATTCAAAGCAATCAGAATAATCAAGCCCAGGTTCCCCACCATGGAGACCACATAGATTCCCAAGAAGAGGAAGAAGAGAGGCAGCTGGAGCTCAGGCTGTTGTGTTAAGCCCAGCAGGATGAAGTCCTTCACTGCAGACTCATTGCCCAAGGCCATTCTGATCCTGTGAGAAGGGGAGAAATAATTAAAAGGAGATCCAAGCTCTCTCCAATCACCCTCCACAATGATAATGGGACCAGAATGGAAGGATAAACTCAAAACCGTCCTTCCCTATGCCTTCATTTTCTCCATTTTATAAATTTATATATATATATATAAAGATGAATATAAAATAAATATTCCTATGAGGGGCTGGAGAGATGGCTCAGCAGTTAAGGCACTTGCCTCCAGTGCCGAAGGCCCTGGGTTCAATACCCCAGCACCCACATATGCCAGATCCACAAGGTGGTAACCCTGGTGTACTCTCTCTCTTTCTCTCTCTCTCCCTCTCTCCCTCTCTCCCTCTCTCTCTCTGTATCTCTCTGCTTGAAAATGAATAAATAAATATTTTTTCAAAATATTCCTATGATAGGATTCAGGGTATTAATGACCTCTATAGGCTCAGCAGCATTTGTGTTCATTTTTCCTTGACAATTCACCTCCCACCCCTGGTCTCAGCAGAGATAAGATGAGGCATCTACAGAACTCACTGGCTCCCTTAGATGAGGTTCAGAAAAAGAATGTGTGCATACAACTAACACTTACCCTTATGTGTGGAGATGTTTCAAGGCAACCTCATTAACTCTTCTGTCCTCACAGAGGCAAGTGTTATGGATGAGCTTTAAAGGTGTCAAGGCCAGAAAAACAGGTCCTTTGGCTATTGTTACTAGATTGTTTGTTTTTCGATGAGGAGGCTGAGTTTTTGTCTGAATGAGTCTTAGCACATTCCTTGAACGTCATGATTTCTGAAGGTGTCCTTGCCCAGAAGGTGGTAAATAGCATCCAGTGATGCCAAAAGAATCACCTGCTAATATGACCCCAGGGATTTTTATGAACTTGGGAATCCTAGGGACCTGATTAAAATTTGGAAGACTTATGCTTCTCTGGGGTTTCCCCCAGAGATCATGCCCTAAAGCCAATTTAAACTGGTTAACCAGTACTAACAGCCCAGCTCAGTGATAATGACATTCGGTTTATTTTAATATGATTAAATAATCATATGGTATATGATTTTACATGTTTTTGACTTCCACCAAAATGGACACATCTCCAAGTAGAAAATCCAGAAAAACCTGTTCTATAAACCCGGGAAAGATCTCCTAGTTTCTACCACTAGATGTAGTCCTATACATTGGTTTGTTTGCTTAAGTGTCTTCCAACCATACTAATCCCACCACATTTGAATCTCAGCTCCTTAATAAGCTTCATTAGTAGGGATTTTGTCCATTGTCTTCAGAGCTACTTTTGCAGCACTTAAAGCAATAGCAGGTACCCAGTAACTATGTATATAATAAAAGAACCAATAAATGAGGAGTGTGAATGCTTGTATTTGTAGACAAGGATGTAGTAACAGGAAACCATAGGCCAGGTTGGATAAAGGCCACTGTTGAAGTCTAAGAGTGGCAGGGTTCCAAAAAAAAAAAAAAAAACCTGTAGCTTCCCCACCCTGGATGCCACACTGAGGATGTGACAGGTGCTGACAGGGCCCAGTCTTTTCCCACACAACCATCACATAGAACGAGATCAGAAGTAGTTGTGCAACTGCAGTTTCACAGGAGCTCTGAAATGCCAAAGATCTGTTCCCTCTGGAAGCCACTGGGAGTCACTCAAGATTTTTATTTCTTTCCATGATAAAGGATTGAAATTACATTAGAGGAATTAAGGTAGGTGAGTTGCAGAGGCAATTAGAACAGGGAGAGATTGAGAGGGGGAAAGGAAAAGAGAACAAATACCCTGAATGAAGAGCAACACCGTGAGTGGTTCTGAAAAACAAATATTTACAGCAGCATTCAGGGGAGGGTGCAACAGGTCTTCTAGCAAAATAGATAAAAACAGTCAAAAAAGTTTCCCAAGATGCTAAAATAAGGGTGAAAAATCATAATGTTACCACAAGGAGTTAGAAAGAGTGAAAATATTGGCAAAATATTTACATTTAATTTTGAAAACTGGACATGAAGGTAGAAATATAGGTAGAACAATCCATGAATAAAACTAATAAAACTCAGGTAAAAGTCAGAATATAAGTAAAAGACTAACAGGTCATTTCCCCAGATAATAAAACCATTGAATTATTGAACCTGGTAAGAAAAAAATACCTAAAGAAAAAATGAGAAAGAGGGAAGAAAACAATTGGAAATTCTCCAATTATAGGTTTTAATCCTAAATGACAGCAAATACAACAGCCAAAATGAATCCTAGTTATTATGCTCAACTCTTCACAATCACTAAGGGACCAAATACACCCCAGGGAAAACGTGAAAGTTGCCCCACAAGACAGACATTTCTTGCCAGTACAACAGTAATGAGTACATGGTGATTCATTAAATTTCACTCAAATATGTTTTATGGAAATGTTAAGAACTCTACAGAATATAATGAAAGAACATGAAACGTGGCCTAGTTTTACAGTCAGATGTCCTTGCTAGAAGAATATTGTATCAAGCCATCAGCTGTCCTGCCTGCAGTGAACATGGGGATGAATGGTGACTGGACTTCCATTCCAAGCTTGGCCTTCCCCTGAAAAGCTCTCAGGTGTCCCTTTCTTCCATTGCTATTAGGTCACAATAGCTCAACTTAAATATACAAAATGCATCAAACGGTAACCTTTTTTTCACTAAGATACAGCATCTTATGTTCACTCTTGACTCTTTTCAAGACAAATATGTTAGACTTTATAAGTTAATGTCAGTGTAACACAAAAAGCTAAAAATTGCATTATAGTTTTTCAGAAAGAGAAAGGAAAAAATACAAAAATTCACTAAGTGGATTTATTAAAAATTATTTACTTGAGACTAGGACCTGGGCTCTTACATAGCCCCTCTCCAGTACATCTGCCCCGCCACTCCAGGTTCTTGCTAATCTATTTCCTTCCTTGCTTTTTTTTTTGCTTTGTTTTTGGCCTGCCAACAGGGACCTGGGCTCATATCATAGGCCCTCCCCCCAGCCTCCAGGTCTCCAGCCCATCTGCCCCACCCCTCCAGGCCCTTGCTAAACTATATCCTTGCTTACTTTTTTGTTTTGTTTTTGTTTTGTTTTGTTTTTGGCCTGCCAACTGGAACCTGGGCTCATACATAGCCCCTCTCCCCTGCCTCTGCCTACTTAGTCCCCACAGCCCCACACCCTGCTCTAACAGGGTACTGCCCAGTATCACCATCAAAGTCCAGCAAGTGATCTGAGGGCACACACACTCACAGATTAAACAAGTGAGTGCCCAACCCTACCTGTGGAGTCCAGTGTACTCCCAGAACACACTAGCAAAGGGAAATCAGATCAAAGGCATCCCACCAATCACCTCAACTGGAATCGAAATGGGCAGAAATCAACGCAAGAATATATCACCAGCTGAGGAAACCATGCCAAATGGCAACAACGATGCCAACAAAGAGAGTGAGCAGAGGCAGGCCCAGGAAGACAATACAATAAACTCTGCTCATACTGGTACAGATCTTGAGGAAATCTTAATGTCAGTCATGCAAGAAAAGATGGACCAACATATTGAAAAAGTTCAAAGTCAGCTCATTAGCTTTGCCACCAGGCTTAATATACTTGAGGAGAACCTAATGGACTTCAGAAGAGACATATCAGAACTAATGACAAACCTGCAAACTGAAGGTATCAAAAACCAGCTTTCCAAATTGACTGAAGACATCTGCAAATACAAGAATGATGTCAGGAAGAAGCAATTAAATCAAACCTTGAAATGAAAACACATCTCATCAGGATGATAGAAGCAACCAAAAAAAAGTTGCAGAAAACAAAAACCATATTAAAATAATAAGAACGTCCCTAGAATCTCTTACTAACAGGATTAATCACTGGGAAAACAGAACCTCAGACATGGAAGACAAAACAGAGGAGAATTCACGAGAAATCAGAAACTTGACAAAATTCAAAAGATCAAGTGAACAAGACTCAAGGGAAATGTGGGATACCATAAAAAGACCTAATTTCAGAATCATGGGGAACCCAGAAGGAGAAGAAAACCAAGCTGGGACATAGAAAATGTTTTCAACAGAATTATTCAAGAAAACTTTCCATACTTGGCAAGAAATAGTCCTGTACATCTAAATGAGATACGGAGGGCCGCAAACAAATTGGACCAAAAGAGGAACACCCCAAGACATATCTTAGTTACAATGCCAAGTATTGAGGATAAAGAGTCCTTAGAGCAATGAGAGAAAGGAAACTCACGTATAAAGGGAAACCCATCAGAATCACCTCAGACTTCTCCAGAGAAACTCTAAAAGCCAGGAGAGCTTGGAACAAAGAGATCCTAGGCCTAAAGAAGTACTGATTCCAACCTAGACTACTGTACTCAGAAAAGTTATCCATCATAATAGATGGAGAAATGAAAGTATTCCATGAAATTAACCAGATCTACAATTACTTGAACACAAAGCCAAACCTTCAGAATATACTTCACGAGATATCCCATGTAGATGAGACAAATATCTGCCCTCAGGAAAGGAACAGAGAACAAGCAAAGTAACACCAAAGAGATAACAACAACAGCTCAGATACCAACCTCCATATTCTCTCCAACATGGCAGGGTTTAAAGCAAACCTCACAGTTATAACTTTGAATATAAATGGACTCAACTCTCCTATAAAAAGACACAGGATCACAGGTTGGATCAGGAAAATGGACCCTTCCATCTGTTGCCTTCAAGAAGCACACCTTATTGCTAAAGACAGCAACTTACTGAGAGTCAAAGGGTGGAAAACAATTTTCCAGGCATGTGGGAATAATAAAAAAGCAGGTGTAGCTACTCTAATATCTGACAAAATAGACTTTAAACCAACAGCAATAAAAAAGAACAATAATGGTCACTTTCTACTCGTCAAGGGAATGATACAACAGGAAGATATCACTATAGAAATATGTATGCACCAAATGCAAGGGTCCCTAAGTTCACTAAGCATAAATTACTCAATAGCAAAGCAGATATAGATGCCAACACCATCATAGTAGGAGACTTTAACACTCCACAGTCATCACTAGTCAGATCGTCCAAACAAAAGACAAGCAGGGAAATAAAGTTACTAAATAGCACCTTAGACAAACTAGGGATAACAGACATTTACAGAACATTCCAATCCAAGAACACAGATAACACGTTCTTCTCAGCACCGCATGGAACCTTTTCCAAAACTGACCATGTACTGGGCCATAAATCATCCCTCAACAAATTCAGATGTAATCCCCTGCATCATATCAGACCACAATGCATTAAAGCTAGAAATTAACAACAGGAGAGGATCCAAATATTTCAACAGATATTGGCAACTGAACAACTCACTCCTGAGTTGAACAATGAATGGGTCAAACAAGAAATCAGACTGGAAATCCAGAATTTCCTAGAAGCAAATGATAATGACGACACAACCTTTCAGAACTTGTGGGACACAATGAAAGCAGTCCTAAGAGGGAAATTCATTGCACTAAATGCCTTCATAACATAGACAGAGAGGTTTCAAATCAACCAGCTATCCTCCCACCTAAGGTCATTAGAACAAATGGAAAAATCCAACCCTAGGAGCTCGAGATGCAAGGAAATAATTAAGATCAGAGCTGAGATTAATAACTTGGAAACAAAGAAAATAATTTTAAAAATAGACAAACCAAAGAGTTGGTTCTTTGAAAAAGTCAATAAGATTGACAAACCCCTGGCCAACTTAATCAAACAAAAAACAGAGAAGGCCCAAATTAACAAAATAAAAAATGACAAGGTAGAGATCACAACAGATCCTGAAAAGATTGGAAGTATCATCAGGTCAACTCCAAAAAATTAGAGAAACTGAAAGAAATGGATAAATTCCTGGACACCTACCAACTACCAAAGCTCAGACCAGAGCAGATAAAGATCCTAAACAATCTGATAACAATCACAGAGATTGAATCGGTAATCAAGAACTTCCCCAAAAGGAAAAGCCCAGGTCCAGACAGTTTCTCAGCCAAATTCTACCAAACCTTCATCATAGAAATGAAACCTCTCTTTTTGAAGATCTTCAGGGGCATAGAAAAAGACGGTAAACTCCCAAACTCCTATTATGAAGCTACCATAGCCTAATTCCCAAACCAGGGAAGGATGTAACAAGAAAAGAAAACTACAGACCCATATCCCTGATGAACTTGGATGCAAAAATCCTAAACAAAGTCCTAGAAAACTGAATACAAACCCACATCAAGACTATAATTCACCCTGACCAAGTCGGCTTCATCCCAGGGATGCAGGGATGGTTCAACATACGCAAATCAATAAATATAATTCACCACATTAACAAACTCACCAGCAAAAACCACATGGTCATCTCAATTGATGCTGACAAGGCTTTTGACAAAATTCAACACCACTTCATGTTCAAAACCCTGGAAAGAATAGGCATAGATGGCCTATATCTCAACATGATAAACTAAATATACAGATCTCCTAAAGCACAAATCATCCTCAATGTTGAACAACTCAAGGAGTTCCTGCTTAACTCAGGAACAAGACAGGGATGCCCACTCTCACCACTGCTATTTAACATAGTGCTTGAAGTTCTAACCCAAGCAATAAGACAAGAGAATAGCATAAAAGGGATACAAATCGGAAAGGAAGAAGTCAAACTATCCCTCTTTGCAGATGACATGATCTTATATATATCAGACCCAAACAGCAGTATTAGTAAACTCCTGAAGGTGATCAATGCCTTCAGCAGTGTGTCAGAATACAAAATTAACACACAAAAATCAGTATACTTTCTATATACAGGAGACAAACATTTGGAAAAAGACAGAGAAACTGTCCCGCTCTCGGTATCCTCAAATAAAATTAAATACCTTGGAATATCACTAACCAAGGTAGTGAAAGACTTATATAAGGAAAATATTAAAACACTCAAGAAGGAAATAGAGGAGGATGTGACAAGATGGAAAGACATTCCATGCTCATGGATAGGAAGAATCAATATTGTAAAAATAGCAATCCTGCCAAAAGCAATCTACAGATTCAATGCAATGCCAATAAAAATCCCAACCTCCTTCTTCACAGACATTGAAAAAATAATCTCAAAATTTATTTGGAAGGGTAAGAGACCTCGAATAGCTAAAACCATTTTGAGCAAAAAAAAATTACACAGGAGGTATCACCATACCTGACTTTAAAACATAATACAAAGCCATAGTAACTAAAACAGCATGGTATTGGCAGAAAAACAGTCTGACCATTGGAATAGAATTAAAGACCCAGTCTTTAACGCAAGTAACTTCAGCTTCTTAGTCTTCGACAAGGGTGCCTACAATGTATGCTGGGACAAAGATAGCCTTCAACAAATGGTGCTGGACAAATTGGATAAACGTGTGTAAAAAAATGAAAATAGACCCACTGCTTTCACCATGAACACAGATCAACTCCAGATGGATCAAAGACCTCAATATCAAGCCTGTAACCCTGAACACCCTGGAAGAAAAAGTAGGAGGAACCCTACATGAGATAGGAGTAGGGAACAACTTTCTGAGCAAATCTCTAGTAGCCCAGGAAGTGCAACAGTCACTTAATCAATGGGACCTGATCAGGCTCAAAAGCTCCTGTACAGACAAAAACACCGTTCTCAAAGTCAATAGACCCCCTTCAAATTGGGAGAAGATTTTCACCAGCTACAACTCAGACCGAGGCCTAATTTCCAGAACCTACAGAAAACTCAAAAAAAAAAAAATGATAATAGCAAAATCCAAATTGCCCCCTCACAAAATGGGGTACTGATCTCAACAGAGAATTCACAGAGGAGGAAACACAAATGGCCTTGACTCATTTAAGAAAGTGCTCAGCATCCTTAAGCATCAGGGAAATGCAAATCAAAACCACAATGAGATACGATCTTACCCCTGTCAGAATAGCAATCATAAAGGAAACCAACAACAATCGTTGCTGGCAAGGATGTGGGGAAAAAGGAACCCTCATTCACTGCTGGTGGGATTGCAAACTTGTTCAACTGTTATACAAAGTAGTGTGGAGACTCCTAGACAGAATATACATAGAACTACCAATGGACCCAGTTATCCCTCTACTAGGCATCTACCCACAAGATGTCACATCTCTATGCAGAAAATTGTGTACAACTATATTTATAGCAGCTCAATTCATAATAGCCAAGAATTGAAATCAACCCAAATGCCCATCCATGGAGGAATGGACAGCAAAACTGTGGTATATTTACACGATAGAATTTTTCTCAGCTGAAAGGAAAAATGACATATCGAAATTTAGGAAAAAAATGGTCTGACTTCGAGCACTTCTTACTAAGCAAACACTTAAAAGAACAGAGACTCGAACACCGCATATTCTCCCTCATATGCGATCCTTAACCAGGATAACCTTAAACTCTAAGCAGACTAGTAGAAATAAGTTAGAGGTTATGAATGAGGAATAAGGGATGGGGGAAAGGGAATGGCTTAAGCATGAGGCTAAACCAAATTAGGTTCAAAAACATAAAATCCTCACAAGCATACTGTAATCTATTGAGCAAGTAGTGGGCATCAACTGGCAAGAGGGGCCATGAGTAGTAGGGGAGAGAGTCTAAGCCTGTGAATAATTGATCAGTCTGACAACCCCAGGTCCCGGCCACCGGTTCCTTCCCTCACTGAGATGTTGACCAAAGTGACTCACGAGGTTCCAAAAACAAGACAGAATTCTGTCAAGCGCTTGAATGAACTCCTCAGGTCTGAGGCAAATCCCTGTTGCTGAAGAAAACGCAGAATGCCATCAATCAGCATCGAGAGACCCTTCAAGGTCCGGTATGGTATCCAGCCCCCAGGTGGTAGTTAGTGCAGTGCTGGAAGGCACTGCACAAGCTGCCAGGGGAAGCTGATCAACAACACTGGAGTAAACAGAGACCACTGGCATGAAACACAGACTGCAGCCAGGAGTAGGCTGACCATACCTCCTACTGGGAGAGAACAGCAAACCAAGAAAGGAGCAATAGTGCAATGGAAGAGCCTGGGCCTGGGGGAGCCAATCAACAGCTTTTAAATTCGGCCAAATATTCCACTTAGTAAGGGGAAGCCCATGGCTGGAACTGGGGAATCAGTGAGATATGCACCGGATCCCGTACTCTTGGGCTCACAAGAAAAGATGCACTATGGGACTGATTGACAGGGAGGCTACTAAAAATAGAATCTAGGTAATCCAGAATTGTGTATATTTGTTAACCTATACTGATTTCACTCTCCGATGGAGATTGTGTTTGTATTTTTCAGGATGCAGCGAGAGAGTTGTGGCCCATCTAACCCTACCAACATACTGTAGGCCGATAGCTGAGATGCTCGCAAGAGATGAGCCACCACAGTCATACCATGGAGGATTCATATGGAGCCCTGCAGAGAATGACGGGATGAACAAGGGACCCACAGCCACAGCCATTCAATCAACACAGGATAAGCCAGGTGACAGAAACCAACAAATTTTCGACACAAAGCCCCCTAAGCTTACAACATTAAAGCAGCCTTAATACTCACCCACCATGACTCGGGGAACTGAGGGGAAGAGGGGGCAGAAAGATTGTAAGAGCTATGGTGGGGGAGACTATCCAGAGGCATGGCACCCCTCAGTAACAACACAGTTGGGCCAGGAGAACCGGGCTGAGTACTAGGCTATCCATGGTCCCCTGCCACAAGGAGTGATCCAGATGACCCACGGAGGAGGATATCCAGCTGATTGGGGATGGGGAGGCTTTGGGGAAT
Source organism: Zapus hudsonius (assembly GCA_004024765.1). NCBI lineage: Eukaryota > Metazoa > Chordata > Mammalia > Rodentia > Dipodidae > Zapus > Zapus hudsonius. The sequence continues at coordinate 23,843 of PVHP010015520.1, forward strand.
TGGGGATAACAACTCATTGTTTGCCCACTAAATAATGTAACTCATTATGGACAATAAATATATATTTTTTAAAAATTTACTTGAGAGAGTGAGAGAGTGAACATACCAGGGCCACCTGCCACTGTAATATGCCACCTTATGCATCTAGTTTTGTGTGGATATGGGGGAATTAAATCCAGGCCATCAGGCTGGCCTGATGACTTTAACTACTTAGCAATCTCTCCAGCCCCAACAAAATGGATTTTTAATATGCTTTTCTAAATATTTCATCATGTATACTCATTGTACATGTAATGGGCAAATAACTATTTTTTTCCACTCTCAATCGACAGTTTTCACACATGGACATAACGTCTTTTGATCATAATCTCCTCCTTTTATTTTCTTTTGTACCCCTTCTGATGAATACCATATTCTATCTAACTAGTCACTCTTCTATTTTGATGCCATGTTTTATTTCTTTCCCTCTTCTATCATGCATTATGACATGTTGAGGGGTCCAACTTTAATGAGGGGTCCAACCACTGTGAGATTGTAACTGCAGCATCCTCTTCAAGTGCAGAAGACACCATTCCAAAGCATTCCCATTGGCTCTTACATTATTATTTCCACCACCTCTTCTACAGTGTTCCATTAACCTTGGAGGATATGATAATGGTATTTCATTTAGTGCTGTGCACTCAAGTGTCACTCTGTGTGTATGTGTGTGTGTGTGTGTGTGTGTGTGTGTGTGTGTGTGTGTGTGTGTGTGTTGATGAGAGGGTAACTTTTAGGTGTATGTGCGCTAACTTCTGCTGATCATTCAGTCCTCCAATTAGGAACAAAAAGTAAGACAGTATAAGGATATGTTACTCCCTAGCAAGGAATCCCTCCTAGTGTACAGGGTTTTCAAATACCTTACTATATGAATCTACTGAGTCAGCAATTAAAAATAGGTATGGAGGTTCATGCTTAGCCACTTACCCTAGTGTCTTTACTTTCTTCTCTACTTCATCCTAAGCAGACAAAGGATAGAGAATGAGTGGTTTTCTTGTGTGGTGGTGTAAGCCTTTAATCTCAGCACTTGGGAGACAGAGGTAGGAGGTTTACCATGAATTTGAGGCCACCCTGTAACTACATAGTGAATTTCAGCTTAACCTGGGCTAGAGGGAGACCCTACCTTGAAAAATAATTGATGGTGAATGTGCTTGTAGAAGTCCTGGGCTTGAAAAATAAGCATAATTAATTGTGGTACTATTGAATAATTGGCTTTCCGGGTTGTCTTTATTTTATTAATTATTTTAATTTGTTTAGAATATAAAAGGAACCTTAAGAGAAATTAACAACCAAAAAAAAAACCACTTTAAATTGGAAGATGTATCTAAACAGACTACTTAAAAGAAGAGATGTGTGATGACACACTCTTGAAATCCCAGATCTGGGAAGACAGAGGCAGGAAGATTCAACATTCAAGGCAAGCATTGGCTATATAACAAAGCATAAGAAAGAAAGAGAGAGAAGGAAAGGGGCAACGAGGAAGGAAATGAGGGAGGAGACAGAAAGACAAAAGAGAGAGTTGTATAGTATCATAAGCTATCAGGATACAAATCAAACTATAACATGTATGGAAATATCACATTGAATTCCACTAACAGTATGATATGTTAATTAAGAAAGAAAAAGAGCACTCAGGCCAGATTGTCTCAAGTTAAATCCAGTTTCTTCATTTCTCAACTAAAAGATTTTAGACAAACTATGTAACTTCCAGAGTTAGCAATCTGCTACCTGCATATCAAATCACCCATGACATCTTGACATATGACAATTAAATAAGGCCTTTGTCCAAGGAATGCTTCTGGTTGGATGGAATCTACAGAGTGATCTCATAGGTACATCAAGGATGGTAAGTGCACTGACAACCAGGTAAGATCAGTTTAAGAGGCTGGGAATCTTAACAGAGAATGTTCAAACAGAAAGCATAAAAAAGGAATAAGCAAGTTAATTGAACAAATTGAAAGGTGTATATTGTCAGATGACAAGTATAAGAGAAAGGCAAGATGTGACCTAAAAGGAATGGCAAGAGAAAGGGGGTAAAATGTAACATAGAAAGATGTATCCCAAGGGCTGGAGAGATTGCTCAGTGGTTAAGGCACTTGCTTCCAGTGCCTAAGGCCCTGGGTTCAATTCCCCAGTACCCACATAAGCCAGACCCACAAGGTGGTGGCCCTGGTGCATTCTCTCTCTCTCTCTCTCTCTCTCTCTCTCTCTCTCTCTCTCTCTCTCTCTCTCTGTATCTCTGCTTGAAAATGAATAAATAAAATATTTTTTAAAAAAGAAAGATGTATCCCAGAAATAGCATAAGTCCACAATGAACTGTTATATGCTAATTACAAATGAAAATGGTAAGGAAATGCAGCAAAATGTTAATATTGATTAATTCTAGGTAATGTCTAAGGTGTAGCCCAGTATTTTGGAGTGAGAATCTACTCAGTTCTAGAAGACACTGGATTGTAATCAGGAATCCAAGGAGAAAGCAAGAATTGAAGGAGGTAACTGCAACAGGTCACATAAAAGCAGGTTTCCAAACACAACATCCGCCCATCTGATATGGAGTTTAGTAATGCAGGCAAGTGTCCCTGAGTGGTTGCATACAATCTGTACTGCCCAGTATTAAATGAAATTCAACTTGGGTCTTGAGAATGTTTGCATACATTCATTCTTCCTAATGACCTAGACTGTGTAGACACATAGATAGATGAGTCCTCACCAGTTACAGCTGCTGAGCTTCAGCCCATGGCAGCAGTCAGGTAACTCAATAAGCAAAATTAACCTACAACCAATCCAGCTATCTCAGTTCAATTCCATTTCCTGTTCTTAAATCTCTGGAGTTCTTTGAATCTATTCTGGTTGTGAAGGCTACTGGATTCCAGAATTGTGAATAAAAGCCAAGTAAGATTAAACTAAATTCATTGCAATTTTGTCTTTGACACTGCTCAGTTATTTTGAGCTTAAAAATGCATATGGATGAAGCCACAGAGCACAAACTTCAGAACTTGAAACTGTATAACTGGGGAAGAGTGTAGAAGCGTCTTGCTCCCCACAGTAAACAACCTCAGAAATTCTTGCTTTGTTCACCATAGAAAATCTTGCTGTTATTTATAAATAGAACACAAGGCAGATTCACTACTCTGATTTTCTTATACTGATTTTTCTTGTAAACCGCCTGAAGAAAGAGTTAATGATAATACTGATGCATTCATTCAATCATTCAACATATCTTACCAGATAGGTGCTAAACATGTAATGAATATAAACAAAACAAAGCCTCTGCCTTCCTGGAACTCATTCTATAGTAGGAAGTTCTAGTTATGTCTTTGTGGATAAATGCTATCTAAAATACAAATTACCTAATATGTTAGAGCACTATCTCATATTATCCCACTCTGCACATTTTTGCTTAGGTTTTCGTGGTTGTTGCTGGTGTTGTTGAGATTAAGGTTACAATTTCATTGTAAAACTCACTAAAAACTTTGCTATTTAACAGAGTTTGTAAAGTCAACACTTACTTAACAGGCATCCAGACGAGCCCAAAGGCATTTCATAATGTCTAGTGAACTGGAAAGCTTAATGAATTCAAGGCAAGATGATCAGTTCTGCACCAATGTTTACTTCTTGGAATGAATTGGGAAAATGCCTGCATATTTCAGTGTGGTGTCCTCAGGAACAGGGGAACTACCCAAGATGCCACTGGTGCTCATTTAAGTGTTTCCTACACAAATCAGTTAGAAACATTTATGAAAATGACCAGCATCGTCTGCTCAACCATGTTTATAGAAGTTCAATTCATAATAACTGATCATTGGAATCAAACCAAATGCCCACCGGTGGATGAATGGATATCAAAGTTGTGGTACATATACACCAAGGGAAATCTCCCATTAATGATGGGCCTACAGAGAAGCTGTACCCATTAAAATCTCTACAAATTAACCATGTTTGCTCCATTTAACCTATACTGGTCTCACTCTCCATTGGAGATTCTGTTTGTGTTTTTCATAAGGCATCGAGAACCATGGACAACCCAATTCCACCAACAAGACCTGAGATGATGGCTGACTCTCAGGCAGGAGATGAACCACCCTTAACTCATCATCCAGAGCACAAATCGAAACCACAAAAGAAGTGGCAAGAAGAGCAAGTGTGCTGCCCCCACAGCAAGTCAGAAACCTATGGAAGGCTGATGGAGACAGACACGGAAGATACTCAAAGTAGTCCAAAGCAGAAACTCAAGGACTCTTAAGTGCTCAACAGTAAAGCAGACTTAAAACTCACCCACCTTGGCTCAGGGAAATTTTGTGGAAAGATTGTAAGAGCCATTGTGGGTGTAATATCCAGACGCATTGCTCCCCTCAACAGCAACAACAACAAAAAACAGGCTACTGCTTGTACAATTCATAAGCCTCCATCCCATGGAGCATTCCAGTAATCCCACTAAGGACGGACCTCAGTGGATTGTGAGCAGGGAGGATGGAATTGGGGATACCAACCCAAGACTTGTTCATATAGTGTTTCTAATTATTAACAATAAAAAAATAAATTTTAAAAGAGAAAATGACCAACATCGAGACAAAAGCCAATCAGTGTGGAGGTAGAAAATAAGGGGCCCAGAAGGTTTGGTCTAGATAAGCAGCTAGTAACACAGCCTTGGAGAATATGTCTGTATTGCACAAATCAGTCAGTGAGATCAGCATAAAGGCAGGAGTACCCTTCCTCCCTCCACAGCTATGGCATCCTCATAAGGCAGGGAGAGGGTAGCAGGAGAGAGTCGATGCATGCCAAGGAGCCTGTAGCCCTGCCAGTTGGATGAATGGTTCCTCAGAACAATCAGATCCTTCTGGAGACTCAGGATTCTTACAGTGGTTACTCAGGAGTTGAACTCCTGCATTAATTAGCAAGCACAACCAGATGGATATTCACGAACATGATGAATCATTTGCAGTTTTCAACTCTCAGGATTTAGAGGTCTTCTAGCCAACTCACCCCAGCCCAGGGTGAAAGACTAAATAAGGCATTTCTGGCAGGTGACCACTCTGCTTCTGCGTGGTCATTTCTAGTCATGGTCCCTTGAATCAAGCAAGGGTCAGCCCAAGCTCCCCAGATGACAGACGTCACAGTACTGACAGATATTTTCCATAAACTCTTAAAAGGTATCAGCCATCTGAAAAATTTATAAGCCCTTCAAAATATTGGAAATAAACAAAGGACCAACTACTTTCATTTTTGAACATTTACTAAGTTTGGCCTGTTAGGACTCTAATAAAAGAACGGATGGCCATCTGCCTGCTGTCCAGAAACTAATACATTCTGTGAGAAGAAAAATCTTCCACCAAGAGTATCAGAAGATAAGTTCATTGAATATGCATCAAGAGCCATATTTGCCTTACAAAAAGTTGCATGAATTTTCATTAGAACATATAAAATGTTTGAAGTGGTTTTCTGCACATCCCACAGCGCAGGCCTATGCAAGAAATGGAGACACTCCTGAGAAGGGAAGACTTCAGTAATGCATGAAACCAGGCAGTTCCCTTAAGTAGCCACCAGGTCGCGCTGGTGACTAAGTAACATTTAAGCCAAAAGAATAAATGAAAAATTTTGCTGCGAGTTCATATTTTGCATCATTTTCTGGCCCGTAAAAATGTATAACTTTACATAACTCCTTATATAAAAATTTCAATGCCTTACTTAAAAACATACATTTAAAAAAGGTTCTTCAGAGCAAAATTTAAATTAAGCAATTTGAATATTTTCCCTTTGCAAAGCCTTATTGAGTATTGCCTGCATTGGATGGTGAAAAAAAAAAGACCAGATAAGACATGAGACTCATAAACAAATATAATGGGTCACTACAATGCTGACTGCAAGTATTTTGGGCTGGATTGCTTACTGTTCTAGCTCACCTATAATGTATTAGGAACATGAATTTGTGATGATGTAATATGTATTTTTAATTTTATATCCTCTAGTTTTCAATGCTCACCAATGCAATGTGTGATCTAAATATATTTCTATAATATAATGTTTATAACCACATTAAGATTATTTAATGAGAATTAAAATTTCATATATCTTTCAGAGTTCTGCTGTATGGAACATTCAGCATTCTTTATTCTTTAGAATAAATTATGTCAAAAAGATAAACTCCATCTTTTGTGTTTTCTTTTCCAAAAGTCTTTATTACTAAGTTTCATAGGCAAATATTTTTTACTTATTTTATCTCAATATACAAAGTTATATGCTAATAAATCATGTGTCAAACTACATACAGTATCCGTAGAGTCTAACAGGTTTCTAGAATGAAGATGGTCCATTTTTCAACCTCTTGAGAGCTATGGTTGAAAACTAATTATGGTTGAACTTTCCTTTGTAGTCAAGTTTGTTAACTTAGCAACGGAGACGAATTTCTTTAAAATGTGTGTGTGAGGCAGATTATCTGATAGAAGGGAATCAATCAGATCAGTAAGAATGCCATTTTGTGACTGCTCTCTCTTTAGTGTTGATTGTCCTGGACTGCCTTCTCAGGAGCTAATGGCACATGGGAATTTCAGGTAAAGGTGTTCAATCTACTACACACATTTCAAGAATAAAATATCTTCTCCTCTGGTGTGCTAGAAACTATATGAACTGCATTTGCAACTCAAAAAAACAGAGGGACTCATGCAAATGAGAACTCTGGCCCTTAGCTAAGACAGAATATCCAACATGCTTTGTATTTCTTTCTACTGAGTATGGAGCCCAGAATGTGTGTCCAATGGTGGAAACCATTAAAGACAAAAGAAGCTATGAATATGCATGAATAAGACAGTTGTTTCACAAAATATATCTTCATTTTAGTAGTATAATATTAAAAATAAAATTCTTTGAACTTTGTAAAATGATGGGAAGTTTTCTTATTTTTAAAATTTTATTTATTCATTTTCAAGCAGAGATACATAGAGAGAGAAAGAGAGAGAGAGAGAGAGAGATAGAGCATGCACCAGGGCCACCACCTTGTGGATCTGGCATATGTGGGTACTGGGGAATTGAGCCTAGGGCCTTAGGCACTGGAGGCAAGTGCCTTAATGGCTGAGCCATCTCTCCAGCCCATGAAAAAGTTTTTGATGAACATCAGAGATCTCTAGAAATAAAAGGAAGTAGGAAAATGATAACAAGGATTTACTTCTAGCATTTAAAATCCAAAAAGCAAGAGAGATACAACCTTCAAATTATTTCTATCAATATCATTATGAAATAAATTTAATCAAGAATATATTAAAATTTTTGATAACTCTCTTTTTAAGTACATCCATCTTTCCAGACCGACCCAATTAGCACTTTTGGCTACATTTCTGAAGGGGTAGCAATAAGAATCTTCACAAGGTATGGGTAAGGAGAATAAGTACAAGCCACCAGTAGAGGATGAAATACCATTGTTCCTTTATTAATAGCAATGTTGAACAGGAACTGTCCCAGAACCTGGGCCCTAACTTAGCCTATCAGAAAACAGAAGCTGGAAATTCAATGGCAGACCTTGCTTGACCCTGCCTCATTTCAGCACCAACAACCCAGTGATGGAAACACTGTCACCTTCCTTGAATTTTCTCTATCCAGTTCGTCAATCCTCTTCTAGAGTGGTCCAAGAAACTTAGAATAGGAATTGCAAGCGCCAATTTCTGACCTGTTCCTTCCTGGTAAGTGAATTCCTCTCCTTTAGTAGGAAATTCTAGTTAGGTTTGATACCCATTCGCAACTTAACAACAACTTTTTGTTTTTGTTTTTTTTTTCCAGAATGAAAATGTTCTCCAATTAAAGGCTAAGTTTCCCCATTTCCCATGAAGTGGTTAACAAAATGTCAGTGGAAGTTACTCATCGAGGTGGTAAAACACCCTTCTGCTTTCCCTCTGTCTCCTGTGTCTTCCTGCTACTTAAAATGTGAACAAAACCATAAAAGCACCAGCAGCCATCTGGAAACTCTAATGCATCTTTGAGAATGAAGGCCCTTCTAAGGAGCAAGAGAAGAAGACCAACCGAGGCTGAATCCTCAATGAACCAGCTATGTCACGTCAGGCTTGGATTGCCCACTTCTAGATGCCTTCTATGCTAAGAACCACCTGAGCCCTTATACATTTAAATAGCAGAAGTAAGACTTGTTATTAGCAGATGAAACACAGTAAATGAGGTGTTTCACTTTCGGCAGTGGGAGGGGAGAGGGTGAGCACTGAGTCAGATGCAGACATCTTTTCATCTGCTCTCCAGAATATAGGGCAGCACCCACCTTTTCTTCCCAAGAACCCCTCAACATTTTCCTTGGCGTCTCCTGACACTTGATGTCTCTGTCCTTTCCTGCTCAGAATTTTGAGACTGTGTAGACATAAAAACAACCTATCCTTCCATGTACTTCAAAGCAATGCCTCCTTGTATTTGTTAGATAATTCTACTTAGATATCAGTGTTGATAATACTTCCATGTTTTAAATTTATAACTGATTGCAGACTGCAGTCATCGATCAAGGCTGGAGATGTAGATTTGGAAGTCATCATCAAAGAGATGGTTATTAGAGCCATGCAACTTGGAGAGATGCTATAGAAAGAGCCAAAAAGTAAATCCAGAGGAACATTGTCGCAGTCAGCCACACTCCGCTGGGATGAATCTTCAAACCAGGCACAATTTGGAGGAGGAAAGTATTTATTGAAACTACAGATTGAGGGGAAGTTCCATAACAGTGAAAGAGGCTGGCCCTCTTTCACAGGTCCGAGCAGAGAGAAAAACCCATCACCAACACCACACACAGAGAACAAAGAACAGGCAGGAGGGTCAAGGAGAGAATTTCTTCTTCTTTATATACGCTTAGGGTGGGGGTCTTGCAACCCTATCCCAGACTTAATGGCTTCCTGAGTCTCTGGAATTTCCTTCCTGCACTGCCCACACAGGAAAGGATGTTTACTTCTAGCTTCTTTGAGCTTCTTTACATCTTGCCCCTTGCTGAGAGGCTGCCTTCCTGTAAACATCCTCAGAGACCCACCCAACATAATTTTAAAAATCAAGTTGACAACAAAACCTAACCATCACAAACATCAATTCTGAATTCTTCATCTCATCCTAAAGAGAAACAAAACCTTGCTAAAAATGTGTCATGAGCTGTTAGATAACAAAACCATGGAATTGGCAAAGGGAGTCAATGTTGGACATCTGACATGGGGCTGCCCCTATAAAGCAGCCATTCCCATTTCTTCTCAGCTTCTTCATTGATAACAAGCAGTTCCTCAACCTTAACCCAAAACATCATGTGAGAAGGCTTATCGTTAGTTTGGGAAAGAGCCTCCTGAAGTTATGTCACTTGTTTTCTGCAGGACCAATAGGTGATTCTTATCTGGCTGTTGTAAGAACCATGGAAAGTCCCTGTGAGGTTCTGTCATTCCAGATCCTCAGTAACAAAGGAACTGCTTTTCTTTTCAAAATGCCCAAGCTGATTTTTTCATAAATCAAATTTGGGCTTTTTCCTCTGCTCAACCTAATCCCAATAGAGAGTGAATGTAGGGAAAGTTATTCTTGGGTTTATTCATTTATTTCATAATGCTCCTCATGCCCTTACTTCTTCCATGTTCCTATTCATTTCTGCCAATGGTAATTGATTTTTTTCTATATCAAACTGCATCTACTTTTCCTTTCTCATTCTTTTTTGTTTCAGCTAGAGTTTCACTATGTAGCCCATTCTGGCCTCAAACTCTACATCTTCCCGTCTCCGCCTCTAGAGTGCTGGGATTATCCATCACATTTGTTTCCTTTCTCATTCTTGACTCTTTCCTAATATCTCAAGATGTCATGTGTCTACATACTCTCCGGTAGGGATTCAATTCTAGTAAATGTAGTACTATACATTAGGTACCTCAAGGCATGTACAAACAGGGCGTGCTCATTAAATATTAAGTATTATCATTATCAAAATCTAGACATGACTCAAATATCAAAAATTTCCTGCTTCTTCAAAGATCTTTTCCCTCTATTATTTTTGAGGAAAATACAATTTGTCTCTCGTGGTGAGTCATGCACAGCAGAACCTCTATGCTGCTCTGAGATTCCACCCCCGCCACACTCCCAAGGATGTCTTGCTTCCGCCTCTACCTGGAACATTTGGGAAGCTGTCTTCTCAGCATAATGATGCTGTTTCTACACCAACAGACAGGGAGCATGAAAGAGGCCACACTTTCTTTAGCTGTCTAATCTTTCGCACTAGAAAGCATCAAACAACTGCCTAATTTCCTGGAAGAGTTGGAGACATAGGAGCAAACAGAAGGTACAGACTCAGAACTTCATGTCCAAAAACAAAACAACCAGACAGTCTCCTCAAGAACTCAAAAGTCTACACTCTTCTTGGAAAATGTCCATTCTTCCACCACAATGGGAATATCCATCCATTCACCCCATCTTTCCACATTGTCCAGTCAGGTCCCTTATTCACCTTCCTCTGTCTAGCCAAGGTAGTATGAGGGTGTGTTTCTCAAGAGCTAGGCTATTCAATATAAAGTAGCAGATCTTTACCAAAGTGATCTTTAGTACTCAAAATGCCCCAGGGAGGTGTGAGAGGATTCTACCTTCTTCCTGATTCTCCAATGATTATTTGAAACAGAAGGGAAGAAATAGAGATGATGCAATCTAAATCCACTTTAAAAAGTAAAAGAGGGATAGGCATGGTAGTGTATACTAGTGAGCCCAAGCTCATCTTGGATTTTCCATCTGCCTCAGCAGGAAGGCAGAAGGATGAGACAGAGGAAGCCTGAAGCAGAATGATGGAGAGTTGAAGGTCAGCCTGTACTACAAAGCAGATCCAAGACTGGCTGGGCTAGTCTCAAAAATAAAAATAGAAACTAAAAGAATTTTCCCTAGAAGTGTCAACAGTTGTTCAGTATCTGCAGGGCAGGAGCGAGGTGGCACTTCACACACTCATACTAATCCATGGAAATTCTTATGCTTCTCAGCCTTAGCTCTCAAATTAAAAAAAAAAATCTGCCCAATTACAAGATCATCTGCCCATTGTTACCATCCCAAGGTCCAGAAATTTTGAATCCTTAAAATGAAGTATTTGGGATTTAATTTATTCTTATACATCAGACCACATAAGGTTCTCAGGCAAAGACATGAATGTACATGAAAGAACCTTCTCCAAGAGGTGGGAGATTATGTTACTTACCCACAGCACCAAAGAATCTATGTTTGGTTGTTGGTAAGACTGGTTAAAGGATGGATGGGACTGTTCATGGACCCTCCTATCGCCACACATCCTTGCTCCCATGGAAACTTTCTTGCTTGGTAAAATCACTGTCTCATACTGAGCCAGTTAACAATGGGCACTTAATAAATGTGAAGTTATATGCAAAGTGATACCAGGTTTCATGATCCTCAATCCTTGAATATAGACAAGAGATCGTCAATTATTAAAAGTGGAGGGAAGACGTTGCTTATGAAAAAAAGTTAAACTCCCTGCATATTTGAATGTGATACTTACTGGGATTTCATTGCCAAGGACACTAACAGCCCCATCAGAAGAGCACTCTCTTCAGGGTTTTGTCTAGGGCAAGTTTCACATCTTTATTCCGCAAACTGTAGATCAATGGGTTAAGCATGGGAACCACATTAGTGTAAAAGACTGAGGCAAATTTTCCTTCTTCCATTGACCCAGGAAAAGAGGTTGTTAAATAGGTGAATGCCCCTGACCCAAAAAACAGAGCAACAGCGGTTATGTGAGAGCCGCATGTGCCAAATGCTTTGGATCTGCCCTCAGGAGAAGGAATCCGAAGGATGCTGTTGAGGATTGAAGCATAAGAGAGGAAGATGCTGACACTGGACACTGTGATAACCACACCAACAACAGTAAAGAACACAAGCTTGTTGGCATAGGTGCTGGTGCAGGAAAGCTGCAGGAGGGGGAGAACTTCACAGAGGTAATGGTGGATGATGTTGGAGTCACAGAAGGTCAGTCTCAGCATGCAGCCAGTATGAGCCATGGCCCCAGCAAACCCTATCACGTATGAACCAACCATTAACAGAGAGCAGATCCATGGGGACATGGTAACTGTGTACAGCAGAGGGTTGCAGATGGCCACATAGCGATCATAGGCCATTGACACCAAGAGATAACACTCAGAATTAACAAAAAAACAGAAGAAAAAAAGTTGAGTCATGCATCCAACATAAGAGATCATATTTTCAGAGACAAAATCATTTAGCATTTTGGGAGTAAACACACAGGAATAACAAAGATCAATAAAGGATAAATTGAACAGGAAAAAGTACATTGGGGTATGAAGGCTGGAGTTCAACCCAATTAAGGTGATCAGGCCCAAGTTGCCCACCACAGTGAACACATAGATCACTAAGAAGAGGAAGAAGAGGGGAAGTTGGAGCAGCGGTTCTTCTGATAATCCCAGAAGGATAAACTCAGTAACTGAAGAGTCATTTCTCGGAATTATTCTCCTCTGGTGAGTCATCTAGAGAAATGGAATATAATACACAAAGAGATGATGGACACCAGCACACACAATGGAAGAAGGCTCTAGAAGATCGGTTAGCAGAGGTATACACTCTTTTATTTTGCCTTTCTCCCCACATCTACACTTCCCTCTAACCTAAGCTGTTAACAGTGTGACTGTGGTTATATCTCAGCTCCCCTGGGCTGATTACAAGTTCAAGCTAGTCTGTTTGCATGGACAGAAAGGACTCTGCTCCCACTTAGAGATTGTCATGGTTTGATCCAGGTGTCCCCCACAAACAAATGAATGTGTTCTGATAGATCGATCCTCAGCTGATGGCAGTTTGGGTTTTACAACCTCGATGAAGCTGTGTTGTTGGGGGCAGGCTTATGGGGGTTATAAGCCAGCTTCCCCTTGCTAGTATTTGGCACACCTTCCTGCCGCTGTTTGCAGTGCTGTGGCAGAG